>JAACJT020000064.1:13288462-13309130 GCA_009936485.2 Gymnarchus niloticus | reverse complement strand
GCCGCAACACAAGACCGGCGTCGAGAGACGACCAGCGAACCGACCTGCTGGATGGGTGGGGGGGCGGGGGGGCGGGGGGGGGGGACATTTTGAATAGCTTTTGTTTTTTTGCAGGTCAACAGAAACTAGAGGAAGTGGTGCATTGGGATAGAGGGCACTGTGATTGAATGGGGTCAGCCTTTTTCGGCTTGGGGTTTTATGACTCAAGGAGCCCTTTGCCCAGCAGAAACAGGCCTGAAAGTCTGAACCCTGAGTAGGAGGGGTGGGGGAGGGTGTTCAAGTCCCATTCGGAGTGACCCACCACAGAGCTGGGGAGGGGGTCTGGCCATCGTTTATGGTTTTCAGGCCAGAGTGACAGAGAGGTGTTTTACGACACTGTGTGGGACATTTGGATAACCGTGAAACTCGGTACTGCTGACGGACCTGGCGGCTCCATCCACGTTCTCCTGGGTGGAGTCTGTCCTTGGTGACTTCATAAATTTGTTTGGCAGCTTCTCTGTTTTTTTACCGACTCCCTAAAGCTAGCAGCAGGCTACTGGCTGAGCCTTATTCTCATTTCTCGACTAATTGGGTCCGCCAGCTGCCTGGATGAGGCCGGAATCGCGAGTCTCAGGGTTGCGGTTAATCTTCTGCCCAAAACACACTCGTGTCACTCCTGGGCATGTTCAAAATGTCCCACAACACTGGATGCCTGTCTCTAGCCCCTGAGACAGTCCTACAGACTGCCTGTACCTTGAACCCTTTGTACATCCTCCTTCCAAAAACAGCAGATCTCCACTCCCAACTTATCCTAATGAAGAGAGAAATAAATGCTTCAATAAAGTGTGAGGCCAAAATCCATCGGTAGAAAACTCCAACTGGCCCATCGTACTCCCAGTATTGACATATTGGTCTCTGATTCTTGTACTGAAAGATTCATGTCTAGTTATGTGCCATGTTTCTTGGTTCAGCACTGCACCACCCCCACTAGTATGCAACATTACAAGTATCCTTACTGTAGACATATTTTCATACTCCGAAGCTCTGGATAATCAGCAGAGGGTGTCTGCGGTGTTGTTCTCTACTGACAAGAGTAGAGGAGAAGAAAGTATGTCTCTGTTGTTGTAGCAGCTTAACTGACTCTTCAGAAATGCGTCCGGCCGGAAACTGAAGGATGGAGAAGGGGGTGATGCCCCGGCCATCTCGCTCAAACCCAGGTGAGCGTGGTTCAATGCAGAAGATAAATGTGCTGTTTCCAGAGGGCTAGATGTCAATCTTACAGCCACGTGGAATGTGTTTGGGTGGAGGAGGTCATGGCCCCTGGGTGGAGGAATTCACAGCCTGCCATGTTCATCGGGCAAGCCAGTGTCCAGAGAAAAGCAACTCTAACTGCACGGTTACAAACTGGGATGTGGACAGACTTTGTGGAACCATTACTCTAGCATGGAGGAGGTGACCAAAAATGTACACGAGGCCTCTAGGAAAGAATGAATTTCACGTATTTATAAAAAAAAAAATCTGAAAAGGAAGCTTTTTAGAGGTCATGGCTTCTGTTCATACGCATGCTATGAAATTAATATTTATCAGGGTCTGTCACAAAAGTAAGAGGAGAAGCCATGAATGAGCCAAAGGCAGAAGGAACAGAGAAATGAATTAACATTACCTGCATAAACATTGATGTTTTATGGTACTTAACAGATCAGAGTAACTCTCTGTTGTTTGGTTTTTATTTACGTGTCAGAGAATGTTCATTTCACGCCACTCTGCAGCTCGTCACAGTTGGGAGAGGGAACTGAGTCAGTCAAAGACAATAGGAACCCGGCCTCGCCACAGCAACCATCCATCACGGGATGTAATTGGAAGCTGCGGTTTGAGACTCGCCGCTCTTGTTCGAATGACGCCCTTCTCAGATGGGATTATTTGACTCGAGGATTTATCCGCCTTAAAAGTCTTCTGGAAGAAATCCATCAAAACCACTGCCACTGCGAAGGAATGTACCATTCAAGCAACCCGCTCAGGGACTGAGAGGAGATCATCTGCAAGTGGTCCATGCCGTGGTGGAAACCATTGACACAGAACAGCAAAAAAAGAAAAAAAAATCCTGTTGCTTCCAACCCGCCAATAAAACAGACAAGAAAGACCACCAGGGCTATTTTACTAGATAACCCCCATCAGCAAGGGGGTAAGCAAATGGTTGGTTGCTCAGGAAACCAAAGGAAACTCTTTTCATTTAGGAGGTTCTGGAACTTTATTGAACTGACTTCCTCGGGCTGAATGGTGTATTCTTAAAAAGGCAGGTTCTGACGGCACATCGCCTTTTTTCAAGTTTGCGTAACCCAAGGGTTCTCAAACTTTTTAATCCGAACCCCCAAATAACAAACTTGGTTGCCTGTGGAGAGGAGGTCTACCGAAATGATGGCAGTTGTACGTAATCCTGTGGCGACCCATCACAAAGGTTAAGAAGCACCTGACAGAGCGTATTTTCCACGAGTCATACCGGAATGCCTTTCACCAGCGCTTACATTCTCGTCCTTATATTTTCCTATGTAGCTGTTCTAGTGAGGTTCTGTGAAGTCACCAAGCTACTTGATGAGAAACCTGCAAAGATGGTTTTAAGGCAGCCCACAGAAATTCATGGCGTCTTGATTCGGTTTGTCTCTCTCCTCCCATTCGGTGTTTTGGTCTCACGTCCTCAGGCATCGTTGGGCCTCAGCCCGCCACCCGAGCATACAAGCGCCAGTAAACGAAGCCCCTTTCATGATGGGCCAGGGTGCCTCGTGCCAGCACAAAATGTAACCCAGCTCCCCTTTAATCACATCCAATCCGGCTGTCGCTGCACAAAAGTGGATCGCCCCAAATTCAATAAAGGTCAGAATCATTTCAGGAATTATGTGCAGACCAGTTTATGAGGAAATGTCAAGATGTCCCCCTGCTTCCCATTGTGAAGTGTGCAGCAAGTGTTGAACAGTCGATGGAAGCAAATTTAAGAACTCCGAACATGAAAGAGGCAATGTCGGCGTCTGACATGTGATATATTAGATGTCAGACACAGCGTTTTACATCCCAAATACATAAGAATATAAAACAAATACAGCAAACCCTCCACTTAACAAAATAATGAGAGGGTTTTTTTTCCGGCAGATCAGAGAGTCTGCCTTTTGCTAAAGTATATTAAAAAGCTCTACATGAAAAAAGCTGTTAACCATTTCAGAATTTACTGCAAATACACGTAAAAGAAAATGGTGTCATTTGCATATGCTTTGGCAAATCATAAGAAACGGCTGTCATGTGTTTGGTATATAATTCCCTCCGCTTTACAGGGCAATAAATCGGCTTGTCTTCTCAAATTCCTGTTTCCAAGCCTTCTGTGAGTCAGTATGTGCATAGCAATGGTTTCTGAAGGTTTACGTTAACAAAGTTTTTGTGCGTAACGTGGTATCACTCATAAAGTCCAGGAAATGCTCAGTTCCAGAAACGTTAAAGCGCAGTGTATTTTGACATCAAGCTTTTAATGACCAGCATAATTAAACTTTTTGAACAAAACGTGGAAGACCACTCAGTATCCAGTAGCACAAGCTGGTTTACTACAAGCCCATTCTCCTATACAGCATGTCAAATGCCACACAACTAGTTTAATTGCTAATTCAACCGAGCACACCAGACAGCCACATTCCCTACCTGTTTAAGCACTAGCCATCTCCATGGCCGCAGACAAGGTGGAGACCTGTCTCTGTTAGCCTTATCAGAAAGTAAGGGCTCTCTGGGGACATTTGCTGCGCAGAACTGCCTGGAGAAACATGGCCAATCACAAGACAGGAAGGTCACTGGTTACTGCAAAGATGATAATAATTCAAAATTGATTGTTTTTTAGCTTTTTTTGTCTGGTGAAGTCCATGAAAGACAGAACTGTTGGACACGAATAGAAGGCACTGAACTCAAATAAATTGTTTCTTACCCAGTAAGGCAGATATGACAGCCTCCACATAGTAAGCTCTGCTGTATGCTTTTTGAATTGTAGAAATGTGCTTCCACACAAAGTGACTACCGCTGAATTGGAGGAGCCATTTAAAGCCTCTACCCATAATCATGTACTGGATAATGGATGGACGGACGGACGTGTTTTAACGCAATCTCAGATATCTGTTATGCTTTGACATAAAAACAAATCATGAACCTGAATGTATACTTAACATTCCTTAATTTGTCTATCTATACTGAAATGAGTGTTTTCATGGTGAAGCACAACTACTAAGAAAGCTAATGATACTGGAACTATTCAAATATTAGTGACAGCAGGAATATGAGCACACTATTACTGTAGCAAGGAGGTGTGACTGCATTTAAAAAGCAAGTATATGTGTTTCCAGCTCAGATTTCAAGAAAAACAGAGCAGGATCTGGCCACCCAGCACCACAGAGGCAAAGTGGCTGATTTCTAGGTCCAGTAGGAGTCTGTCTCGTCCTCCATCTGATGAGCCCCCCATTTCTTGCACAGCACAGGGAATTAGGGTGGTGCACATTCCTTCAAGATAATAATACAGTAACATCATCCATTATTTAGAAATCATAGAGAGTGACGTTTGAGTTGCTTTTGATTGGGGGTCACCCATATCAACGGGAGTGTTGGCTTTCTGCAAAAACATATACTAAAACACCACACAAAACTCATGTCACACTCATCTGAGGGCCACTGTGCTCTCGAGATCATTAGACACAGACACACGTGTGTGTATGTTGGGGGGGGGGGAAGTTGACAAGAAGTTGAACCTTGGGTGACACGTTCCTAAACTCTCCCATTCCCAAAACTCTCTGCAATGGTAACTCGACTAGTACTGTACGGAGCTTTTACTCTGAAGCATTTCGAACATCAGGGACATAAACAAGACGTGCTCACTTCTAACTACCCTTCAGAAGTCACTGCCACCATTCAGGCTGGCCCACGGAGTTTCAGCTAAACAGACAGACCCAGCTTGCAGCTGCTAATTAGTTGTGACAAGGAAGCACAGGCACACCTTCCCTTAGGCGTAATCAAGCTCCTCGACCTACGAATCGGAGCCGCCGGAGGTCAGAGCTCATGCAGCTCCCCGCAGGAAATGGAAGGTAGCAGTCAAGTGACACGTGGGCTGGGACAGCTGTGATGTAGGCTGGTTCTTGCATCAACCATGCTGCACGTGAACAAACACAAGGAATAAACACGATCTTAATATTCTTAGGTCCATCCATATTCTTAAATCGGCCTACACTAAGTTTCCAGCCATAAGGTGTAAGCTCTTAAAGAGAAGAACCAGCTAACTGCCAGACCTCACGAAGCAGAGAATCGTGGATTTGTAATGAAGGTGCCACTGTGCAGGGTATAATACACTCCTGAATATACCCAAAGGTCCGGATTCATGTTAAGCTATAAAGCTGGGCATCCTTCATATAAATTTCAATTTGTTTATTTTTATATAGTACCTGTCCCAACATACTTTGCATAGCGTGGTTAACAGACGTTTAACAGGAAAAGTCACAGACTGGTGATGTTATATAACAAGAAAAAAATCGATACAAGTCAGAGAATAATGGAGGAGGGGAAAGAAAAATTCTGGTAGTTATAACTGAAGAATTCTCAGGAGGTCCAAGGCCAACTGCCTGCTCCACCAACCCCCCAAGGGCATGCTAACTGTATTCAATTCAGAAAAAATATCAACACCTTGTGTGTTGTCACCAGAGACGAATGGAGATTTTCTGTAAATCTTTCCCCCATTAGTGTCCCCCCCTCCACTGTGCCCCAACACACTCCTCCGCCCACGTGCATAACGGGGATGATGTGATACATCTGGACTCTATCCCGACAATCAATCAGCTACTCCCGCCCTTTTTGTTCCACCACATCCATCTTGCGTGATGAGGGGCTTTGTCGGAGGCTGCTTCGCATTTCCGACCCACCCACCCGCCTGGTGCCGGAAGAGGGAGGAGCGCTTCTGTTCTGGAAGGTCCTGGCTCCGTAGGAGGATGAGATTCCAACCCATCTGAGTTCAGAAGAGTAGTAAACTCTCCATTTTAAATCATTTCCATAACCCCTTACCCTGGGCAGGTCCACAGGATTTTGATCATTTTTGAATGACTGTTACTATTGAAGTCCCTTTGTTTCCGTTATGGATGTCGATTTTCATGTTCATCTACCTGCTAGATTAGGAGTTTCTGATCACACCGGCGTCGGCTAATTTTAACTCGCTAACAAAAATGGGACTAAATTCGTGAATGTTGGGCTAGGAGGTTTTCAGTTAAATCTTGCTTGATTCATGCTGGTTAGGAGGGCTGTTAGTAGTTATTAACTGGCTATGAGCTGGTTCTTAATGTTTTTAGGTATACAGGATGAAGGAAACTATAGTTTGTCTTAGAATGTCATGAAAAATACAAGAACAGAATGTCATAGAATGTTTTGGAACAGCTCGAAAATGGAAAAAAACAGCCTTAGAAGCCATGGTAATTAATTAATTTAGAAGCCACTGGGTTAGGAGTCGACGTGTTAGGTTAGTAATGAGATCCGGATCCAACAGTCTCTTAGTAAAGAAAGAGGAGAGCAAAATTCTGTCTTCCCCTACCAGATGGAGCTGAGGGCTTTTCATCAGGCTAGACCTCAGGTTGGACATAGTCTGTTTGTGCACCAAACAACCAACATTTTAGCCTGGTCACATCAGATTTCATTGCTTCTGGTATGCAGACTGCGTAATTAAAATCCTTATTTGGTTGAGGGGTCACATGATCTTCTGTGGTTGTTTATTTTGTTTGCCCCTGCCTTTGTTTTAACTCTTAACCTTCCCACTGAGAACAGTTTAAAAAGCAAGTACATGTATTTCAAACTGTGACCTCGGTTCCTGTGTCAGTTTAATGTTCTCTTCCCCATCCTCTACATTCCTTTTCAGGGTCTCCAGACTATGACCTGGAAGGGTTATGCCAAGGTTACTGCTGAGTATTTATGTGCCCCCACCCCCCTCCCGCAGGGATCTGAACTAACAACCCACCCTATCCATGTAACTTGTGTCTTTGCCAAAGAGGAAATTCTCATTTGGTTGACTTGGAAAATCAGTGTCCCGGTGCATGTCGAAAGCAGGCTTGCTGAGCAGGTGTTCCACATCACTCAGAAAACTATGGTTTAAGATGTATACACTTTGCAAGTGCCATATTCCATTGCTGTGATATGTATGTGGTAACCATGGGTGGTTCTAGAGCAAACCGTAGCAGCAAATGAAACTGCGCCGTACATTAGCGTAACATCAGGTAGAAACCTAGGAAGAACTTGCAAGGGTCCAAAAGGATCACCGGGAGTTATGACCCGAAATGAGCTGACAAGATCACTTGGGTCAGACTCCCTTTTTGTACGTAATTAGATGTGACGGCATGTGGAAGCTATGTCACAACCCGTGTCACAACACAAGCGTTTTACCCTGGTGAAGTTAAAGAGCTGTACCTTGGGGTGGCACAGAATGCTTTGTGGAAGTAATTACTTGCTCCGGCTGTTACCCCGTGGGATCCCCGATACAGACGAGTGAAGCAAAGGTCATTTTGTGCTATTAGGCTCCTCATTAGGCAGCATCCTCTCACATAGTGTCCTCTCACATTGCCCCGGCTCACACCACTGCAGCTTGGAGTGCATTGTGGGTAACATCAAGGAAGGGCATGGGAGAAAAATCAAAAAGACGATATTTGAACTGAGCAGGTTTTTTATAGGCATTCGTCAATGTAGAAAATGCCCCAACATCAATAAAAACAAAGAGCTCGGTTTTCCACTGTCAACCACATTAGGAAAAGTGAAGAAAGGAAAGTATAAAAGGGGAGAGTCTGGACACTGCAGTACAGACTATTTGCCTACTAAGTTATTGTTCTATTACATTGAAACCAGGAGGTCCAAAGCAGAACTGGCAAAATGAGCCTTGTCAAGCATATGAAAGAAAAAGTGGGGCTTCTTCTATCCAAAAGGAGCATGTTCTGATTGAAGGGTCATGGAAGCCACATTCATTGACCACGTGAAAGTTTACGTTTCAGGACTACCAAACAAGGCACATGTTCAAGAAAAAGGCAACTTCAATTATTCCGTGAGTTCAGACTCATCTCAGAGACTTTCTCGAATGACAGAAGATAGACCAGGTCTTCAAAAGCAACTGGAAAAAAAAAAAAACTGACAAGTAAGCAAGTAATAAGAACAAAAAAAATCAACATCTGTTTTCACACAGCTCCTATCAGTAAAATTTATCTGTGCAGAACTCATACCAGATACTCGTACTGTGGCCGATTTCATTATGGAGGGAAATGACATCAGTTGATTTGGGGCTGTGCTATATGTAGGTATTTTTTATAAAAGCATCAATTTAATTTTCTAAGCGTTTGAAGAAGATTGAAAGTGCATGTCACCATCAATCTGGCCGAGCGGGACAGAAAACAAAAAACAAGAATAAATAGTATGAAGAATTTGCATTTTCCTCACTGTATTACCACATTTTCCAGCCTAATCGCAAACAAACTTCTAAAGAGGGATTTGTCCAGTCTTCCTCTACCTCAGAACAGTGAAGCTTTGGTCTATTTAACATGGGGCTTGCTTACATTCTTCCCAGGTAATGCTGTGGACCAGGAAATACTGATTCCTCCTGAACCCACAGGAGGGCTCTTTGGTCACATAGTTGGTGTAAGATACCAGACAAGTAGGTGCTTCCGTCGATACAAGATCTGCTTGCGCAGTAAAGCATCAAGTACAATTGCCATTCAGGCATGTTTGTAGCTGAATTTTTCCATTTTCTTTTGCTCCATTTTCTCTAAGAAAATTAAGCAGTATCTTCACATCTCACTGTAATAGTTTTTCCACAATGAAATTGCAGATAGGTTTGGTGAATTTTATTGTAACACCAGCACCAGCATTCCAGCGCTCACAATCTCTGGAGTACTGACCATATTCACCCATCATGTTTCCCTGCTGTGTTTCTAAATCCCAGTG
The DNA here is from genome assembly GCA_009936485.2 of Gymnarchus niloticus. Lineage (NCBI taxonomy): Eukaryota > Metazoa > Chordata > Actinopteri > Osteoglossiformes > Gymnarchidae > Gymnarchus > Gymnarchus niloticus. The sequence goes on along the minus strand of JAACJT020000064.1, from coordinate 13,300,181 downwards.
AGCATGACCTGATTACCCTCATGTGCTTCACCTGTGTTCTCTCCCTGTATAAGTCAGAGTCTTGCCCTTGCTCCTTGTTCATTGTCTTATGACCGTCTGCGTTGTCCCGGTTCCCTCTCCGTGTTCAGTGTACATGCTTACTTCCCTAGTCTCCCCATCGTTATCCAGTTTGTCCTGTCTTCAGGACAGAGTCCACTGTTTCCTTCGTTCCTTTTTTCCCTTCATTAAACTGTCTATTCCCACTTGTATCCCGGTCTCTGAGCATTTCTGTGTGTCCATACCTGGACGCTCAAGACATTGGTCACAGTTACTGTCTGTATGCGAAAACTCTCACATTGACCTTTGATGGAGACATCGTGAGATTCTGTACAGTAAAGCATGGGTCTCAAACCCCTGGCTCATGCATATTTTTATGGAGATGGGCAAGGTTTGATTGTTCATTTGCTATTTGTACTCAGGTCACTCTGTGCAAATTCGAGCCGTAGGTTCGGGAAAACTGCTGGCCCTTATTGTGTGGAGTAATTTCAGACTTAGTCTGTTTTTTACTTTAAATTACTAACTAGTGCCATCTATTGACTGACCTCGGGACAGCAGGTTGGTACCGCATCCCTCTTCAACCGTAGAAGTGACAGGTCAGAAAAGCCTTCTTAAAAATGACTCCTTTTCTGCAACGTAATCTTCTCAAGGCAGCGTTTTATGAAAACTCAGAACGACGTGGTGAGACCCAACTGTGACTGCATGTCTGTTCTCGTTCATACTGATGTCTTGGTTCCAGATGCCTATGTCCATAAGAAAGGACATTCAGGAAGGACATTTCCTGCACTGACAGGACACACTTTTAAAAACAGCACAAACTTTTCTTTCGATTACCAAGAACATACATAAGAGCCACTAAATAAATGACATAAACATTCTTAGATACCATTTGAAAGAAATATCACTGGATTCAGTGACTGTCATTCTAGCATGTGGCTGGCTGAGAAATCCATGGGGGGTTGTTTATGGGAAAATAAACTAATCACATTTAAATGTTAATGTATCTGGTTAGAGGACAGTGGTCCTGCAGGGAGATCAGATACCTCATTAGATCAGCTTCCCTTTCGGGAATAATCCATGGTTTCAACGAGAAATGATTTTTAAAGAAGCCATCAGCAACATCGGGGAGATTCAGAGCCAAAGGTGGGGTCTTGAGGTGGAGTGAGAGGCACTTTATAACCTCCCCCCACACTGATCCATGTCAGTTATGCGAACTGTAACATGATTGACTTTCTCTTTGTTGAACCCATGACCAGGCGTGTGGAGTTCCAAACCTGTACCCCAGAAACTTTTGGTAAAGGTTTGTCTCAGAGAACCCACACTCACTGCTCATCTCTGGTTTTGGTTTTCCTTTACGTTACATTTACTTTAAGAGGATGCCGCTTTTGGGGGCCAAGCTGGACATGTTCTCAAGGAAGTTTCACTGTAGGTAAAGTAGAGGGAAGTGACTTCCCTGCTCTGGAAGTAGGCCTCTTCATGCCGGGTACACTGACCTTCCCTGAGAAGAGGGCTTTGGGTCCTTGAAGCAAGGGCAGGCTCGAGAGAGAGAGAACAACCCCCACCGCATTGTGGGCCTGGCAGCCACGCTAGCCGTGAGTAAACAAACCACCCGGCACTGAAACTCGAGAAGGCCAACCTCGGGCTTTTGCTGCAGCACTGGGACCCCCAGTGACAGCTAACATCTGGGACGGTTCTGGGGAAACGGGAGTCTTAATGGAAAGAGCCCCCTGGGGGGGTCGATCTTCTCCTCACGTTTAATTGACCCGGACGAGCTAACTGCCAGGTCTACCCATTCCTTGTCCCTCCCACAACTTTCGTGAGTTGCCGGTGTGCAATTCGGACTAAGAAATGCCCCTGTGGGTTGTCAGTTTGTGCTTCAACTTTAAGAAATTTCAGAGTGGTGTTGAACATACACCTTGGGGTCACTTCCCATCAGGTATAGTGTGATAGTATTCAGATTATTTTTATTTACTTTCTAAGCCAATTCCTTCTTTGTTTCCCAGAGTTACATAGTGGAAAACAGGTCATTTTAAGTATCATGCATTCCTCAAGGGAATAAACAGCAGAATTCCCCCTTGGAATAAAAAACCCATAATGTACCTCTGAAATAGCATGGCCCCCATTCTGCCCCTTCCTTTGTTCTGGTCTCTTCAAGGAAGTGAAATCGGTCTAGCGTCACAGATACATGAGACAGTACACCACTGAGGTCCATCCACTTCAGCCTCTCCCTCCCTGAGCTGCACTCGGCTTTATGCCAGCTGCATAGAGGTCAGACATGGCAGCCATAAAGCAAACAAGGCCGAATCCGTGAAAATCGGCCCCGTTCCGATTGCAGGGGCCATAAAACAAAAAAATAAAATACCCCTGTCTTGGCCCCTGTCCCTGCTAGGTGTTCGTAAAGCCATCCATTATGAAAACACTCCGGCTGTCAGTGGCCCATCATGGGGAGGGGAGCCCCCCCACCCAGCTTTTTCCCCCATTTGCATTTAGGTGACATCGGTATGACTCATCTACCCACTCCTTCATTCTCTGCCACCACTGGCAATCCCTACTTTAGTGCCATTCGGGGGCATGTTCACTGTTGGCAGTGAAAAGGCCTTTCCTATGGTCACTCTCTGACACTGTTATCATATCCAGAGTGATCGCCACGGCAACCCTGCCAAGGCCAGTGCCTGATTTATATGCTTTACAGGACACCCCATAAAGACTGAATCCAGTAGAAAATCAGTGGCAGGGAAAAAGGGAACTCCCTCATTCAGTTACCTCCTCAGCTGGGCCAGTTTAAACCACCTTATCTTTCTTGTTCTCGCATATATTTAAATTAAACTGTGTATCTGAAACTGTCACAGTGGCCAGCAAAGATACACTCAAAGATTTGGTTTGTGTGGTAGATTTCTCTTTTGTTCTGATTGTGGAACTGTATGGTGGTGATGAAAGTGAATAGAAACTTTAAATAGCGATTTCATAGCAAATTTCAAACAGCAATTTTTATTTTCAGGTTCTGCGTGACTAAAAACCTTGAGTTGATTGAAAATGCATTTTTTTTTCTCCTTAGAAGGGAACTTGAGAGCCTGTTAATAGCCGCTCAAGTACAAATTTCCTTGCATTCTCCTTCATTTCTCCTGTTGAGACAGCGCCACCTTCTGGAAACTCTAGGAACTCAGGTTAATTCAACAATGATCAGAATGAGTCCTGGAGCCAAGAGTGGCCATGTCAGTCTGGTCAGGTGATTCTTGTTGACTGTACTAAGGCAAATTGGGGTAGACGGAGGGAGGAAAGGAAGGGTTAGGTGCTGTTATGGTGTATTTTAAACCCTTTCCATTGTACCAATAAGTACAACACAGACCACTGGAGTCAGCCTGGACCAACTTACAGCACACAGGTCTCTGCAGCTCCAGGACCTGAAACATCACTGTGCAAAGAGACAAATTGTGTCCTGGAATGGCCCCTGGTCACAGGTCGGACCAAGTGTGTCCGCAGGAAGCTTAAACATGCATACAGGTGTGTCAGAACAGACTGACAAGAGTAGTTATAGACGTAAACACTGCACACCTGCATCTGCGTCATGCACAGTGTCACCTCTACGTCTGTCGTACAAGTTCATCTGACCAAAATACTTTCCTTTTATTTATGTGTTTGTTTACTGATTCATTCAACCAGGTGTCAGCAGTTTCAGAGCAGGAAACGTCCCTAGCTGCACCTGCTTCCCAGATGGCCCTTAGGCGGTTGTGGAACCCAGGAAAATGGTGTCATCGTCACGTCACCTCCCTTCCGCTGTTGGATCCCCTGCAGGTCACCCCGACCATCCATCTGTTGTCGTCCATGATCTAGACACCCTCAGATGTTCTCCAGCAGCTTGGCTGGTGGTACTTTTCTAGAACACTACTCCATAACTTTTATTAATAAGGTCAGGGAATGATTTTCAGTTTTACCTGTATCTGTTAAATAATAATGATACATTTCATCTATAGGTGCCTTTCATGTCAACCACAGTCACTGTACAACATAAACTAATAACAACAGAAAAATGCACACATGATATAACAGATAAAAAGACAAACTGGAAGGAAAAAAAATCAAATAAAATTTGTATTTGATTTGTATTATTTTTTCCTTTGGAAGGAAGGCTTTTGGGACAGTTTAAAAGTGCAATGTATTCCATGTATGTTCCATTACTCCGGCTCATGATGCCCAGCAGTTACTCCAATGTGAAGATAGAAATGCACGCACTGTAACTGTATGCTGGCAAAGTGCTGAGTTAGTTGTCAAGTTTAATAAGAATTCATTCACTAATAACATGTCTTCTGATCTTTGAAAAGCCCACGGTCTGGAATGTTTGGGTGAGAAGTTAATGTTACAACATCACTAAATAAGGAACCAGAATTATCCTATATGGAGCTGGGGGGCACTTTGGTGCATACTGCCCCTGGTCAGCTGATCCTATATGGAGCTGGGGGGCTCTTTGGTGCATACTGCCCCTGGTCAGCTGATCTTTTATGAACCTGGGAGGCCCTTTGTTGCATACTGCCCCTGGTAACCATGTCTGCTGTGGTAGTCCCTCCTTTCCTAATTCCTGCCAGTCACCCAGCGTGGTCTAGCCTTGACGTCACCTTCCTTTCTGGAGCCCCATGTGGGCCTGCCTGTCCTTCTGGGTAATCCCACACCTGTCGAGAGCCGTCCAGTTTCAGCTGCATGTTTCCATACCCTACAGACGTCCACACGAGATGGGAAGGTTCGGGCAGCTCTGACAAGCTTCAAGCTAAGCCTGTTTCAGGCCCTGAAAGAGGAAATAGCTGGCAGCCATCGTACCATATCTTCCTGAGGGGTCAAGCTTGGCACTGGTATAGACATCAGCCACATTGCCGAACCCCGACCCACATGGATGGATCCAGCCTTGATGCAGTACAGAACCACGACAATGTGTTCCTGTCATCTATCGCTGAACTAGAATGTCACGAAAGTAAAATCACTAACACAAGGCATGTGCATTGTACTGCCATGCCGATGTATCAAAAGCTGAGCTGGAAAGCTGACACAGACACACTGTGTGTGTTTGTGTGTGTGTGTCTGATTGGTGTGTGGTCAAATAATTGGTAGTTGTGAACAACAGAGTGCCCCAGTTCCGTTATTTTTTCTGGGACTTTCTTCCTGTTAAGACATATAAAAACACACATAATGATATATTTCATAGAGACTACAACCTCAAAGTTACTCTTAGACACGAAAAGAAAAGACTGTGGGGGAAAATACTTTCTCTCTTCCTCTAGAGTTTTTTTTGCTCTTCTCCCAGCTGAAGGTCCTGACTCAGATAAAGGCCCATGAGTGTGGAGGGGTTCATCCTAGACTTGGGTCTGCTCCAGAGGAGAACTGGGCGCCAAGAATCCAAGAAAGCCGAGACCCAAACGGGCGGGACGTCCATAGCTGATGGTCCTCCCTTGAGCCGATGGTCTTCCTCCAAGCTGGATCATCCTTCCCCGAGCCAGAGGACCCCAGCACGGACCCATACAGGCCGCTGTTCTCCTCCAATGGGCCTTGTCGCTCCTATGAGTCAGTTCAGAGTACTTTTTGGGTTGCAGATCATGCAGACCGTCAGTGCTGGCATTAAATTTCACACAGTGGACTGGATTCATCACTAGCCGTCAACCAGGAAGTCCAGCCGCAGCTTCATCTGAAGCTCACTGCAGCTTTTCTCGTAATGAATTTCGACCACAAAATGAGCAAATAGTAAAGATTTTACACCAAAGTGAAGTTAGTGACAGGTAGCCAGGTCCTGTTACTCAGATGTGCCAATGCGTCAAAGCTTCCCACAGTGGGTCCTTTATTCACACAAGCAACACATCCCTAAGAACTGCCTGCTGGGGTTCGAACTCTGGGGGTTTGGCTGACTTACGCTCGCCAAGTGTGTGCCAACTGAGCACAGTGTGAGTTTATATAAAACTATAAAAATACAGGTGTATTTATCTGCTGAGGTGCACCCTGGGGTTGGGGTATGTTGTAAAGGCACACATTGTGTAAAGCTGGGCTGCCAGTGTGGTGTTGTGGGGGGGGGGGGGGGTCCTATGATTGCCCAAAGGGGGGGTCACACACATCTACAGGGGGCACCATACCAAGAGTTGGCAAGACAAGAACATTGAAGATGAGAGACACCACGTTTAATGTCAAACTAAGGAACGCCCACAATTAAAGTATCGGAAAGCTACTGGGGTTCCCAAATGCAAAACAACTGGCTTCGCCGCAAGACAATGAAGAGTGAAAATGTCTTATTTACAAGGTCCCACCAGCTCCCAAATTATGCAAAAAAGAATAGATCTATTACAGATATAAATGCTTATATGAAAGAACTTCCATGTCCTGCACTTGAGAACTTTGCCATAAGGGACAGACATAGCAGTTCCCTGACACACATCCACCCAAAAGTGTCTTTATTTCACATAAAGATGTGCCTTCAAAGCTGGTTACACCGTTTTGCCAGCATTGCCTGGGTTACACAAAGGTACCAGAATCCGGCCTCAAAGCTTCCATGACACCTAAGTGACACGCCGAGCGAGACGGCCTAGTCTCAAACTTCCTCGCCCCAGGTCACCCCCCCAACCCCCCACCCCCGGCTCCAACCTGTGAGATTTATGGACACTTCACACTGCACTATATTAAAACGGCCCGACCGCCCATTTGTGGACTTCGCAGGTGTCGATCCAAAAGGGTGTGAGGTGAGCTGGAACATTTCAAGGACCCCATTATGAAGGGAACACGTGCAGAGCGTACAGACATCCTTCTCATGGCTGCTCCTGAGAATTCACACCAGCCGACACCTTGGCCGCGGCGGGGGAAGGCGGGCCTTAATGACCACAACACAATGGGGTCCTGGAGGTGAAGTGGTACGAACACGGAGACACGCAAAGGCGTGTACACTCATGCATGACCTCATGCTCAAGACACAGAAACACGCGGCGACTTCCACAGACCTGACAAGACCGTTGATTGTGTTTAATCAACTGTCAATTCGAAGGGAAAAACAGCTCTGTTGTGTGTATTGAGAGAGCCAAATAAGGAGGTGTCAGAGCACATAGCTGATGTCCTTTTTCTTTAAAGCAGCTTGTCCAAACTATTTACAGTTGCTTTTGCCATGAAAAGCAGACTGTGAACGACACAATAAATATCAGGCCTGTAATGTGTTAGGCAGCCGTAAAGAATTACACAACTGTGCTAGAAAAATTAAGTTGTTTACCGCAGAGCTTTCTTTTACCTTAATAAAGATCACATTTTGGCTAACTGGGAGCTTTTTATTCTTAACGTTGTCTGAAATGAATACAATGACACACCGACCCACCAGGGCGGCGTTGGAGATGTTTATAATTTACCGTTCCACTCAAAGTTGATTCTTCACTCGAGTGAAAGCACACAGCCTCAAAGTGAGGGATACTGGGAAACCACTGAAGGGAGAGAAACATCTGCCCCAGAGCTGTGACTAAAGAGGGCTCAGCAGAGTGGGCTTTAAGGATGACACCCAGCGCCGATTTAAAACTCTGTTAAAACGGACAGGATTATATGGGGGGAATGCGCTGGTGCAATCACCGAGATCGGCTCATAAATCGGGGCTTCTGCTTGTTGCCTAACGACCATAACGAGGAGCTAACTGACAAGCGTGTAACGAAGAGCACAGAGAGCAGCTTGTCAAATGGAGGCTGCCCCTCTGAGCACCATCTCTGCACGGAGGAGAATCTCCTCATATCAGATCCTGGCTTTTCTCACTGTGAGTCGCGACAAAGAACGATAGGCATTTCGTTTGAATCATAGCCCACATTACACCATCCTGCTAGGGGTCAGAGGACTTGTATTTATGAAGGAAATATGCCTTTATTTCCAGAAATTCATTTTGTTAGCTTGTCTCGGCTGTCCACTTTAATGTGTTACAAAAACCTTAGTGCTAATTTCTGGTAGTAACTGGCTGTTAAGATGCTTCACACTCATTGCAAAACTCGAGTAACTCTGGCTCAGGAGTTGCATCTTGATTCTGTGGTGTTTTTTTTTATTGAGCTGAACTTAGGGGGTCTGCTCTGGCCATTGCAACGTTCTGTTGTTCCAATGATGTGAGGTCTCTGCAAAGCACATGTTCTCAATCTTTACTTGACAACACATTTTCCTATAGTCAATGTGGTCGTACTGGACTGAGTAACCCAAGGAGGGATAGTGATCTTGACAATATGCTCCATCTTCTTGGGTTGTTTCATTTAGAGCCAAATTGTCAAACAGAAAATTGCACACATTATAAAGAGGGATTGCCTGCATGAATTCTCGTAATAAAGACTGTACCTCTCCGTGGTAAAGTGTGCACTTCTCCAGACTGTACCTCTCCGTGGTAAAGTGTACACTTCTCCAGACTGTACCTCTCCATGGTAAAGTGTGCACTTCTCCAGACTGTACCTCTCCATGGTAAAGTGTGCACTTCTCCAGACTGTACCTCATTGTGGGGAAGTGTGTGTTCTCACTGTGTCTCTTGATGAAGTGGACATTTCTTCACATTGTAGCTTTTCTCTATGATCTTCTGTGACCCTTTGAAGATTTTTCTCAAGCTCTACCTCTGCCTGTCAACTTTTCATGAACAGTGTAAATATTCCGACCACCATAACGACTGCCATCTGCTTAATTATGTCATTGCTGTCTTCAAAAAATAGTGAAAGGTTACGGGATTAATTGTTTCCATCTTGCAAAACCAAGTTTAGTCAAATCATTTCCGTCGTTGCTTTTGTCATTTCTTTCGCAGCAACACGACACCCATCAACACAACACCAACAGGGTTGCTGGCCATCTGCAAATCAAATTAAATTAATATGTAAATTAAGATCAGGATAACTGGCTGTGTTATGGTCTAAGACGTCTATACTGTCATATATATACAACTCTGTCTGTCTGTATTAATTTCAAGTGGCCTATTTTAAATATTGGTTGGAGGTAAGCTGTGTAGCAATAAAACCAGCAAAAGAAGCTGCAACAACAGCAGAAATAGAAACAGCAAGAAGTGAAACAGAACTGGTGAGATCACCTGCAACAACATCATTTTCCTTTCAGTGAAGGAGAACGCAGACGGGTACCTTTTGGGTAGCATGGGTCAGCTCACAATCCCTGCTCGATTCCTGCTCTCGACTCTGTGCGTGTGGAGTTTCAGGTTTTCTCCATGTTTGTACAGGTTTCCTCCGACAACAACATACCCAAAGTGTGTGATGGTGTGTGAGTGTACGCCCTGTGATGTCTCCTGTCTTGTACCTTGTGTGTCCTAGAATAGGCCGCAGGCTCCCCTGGATAAGCACTTATAGAAGATGGATGGTGAAGAAAAAGCAAACTTAAGGAACTAATCCATTAAAACAAAATAACATGAAATTTCAATTGTAAAAATCAGCATTGGTGGCAAAAGGCATTTAAATGTCAGACTTCACCAGAAGGCCCATGAAGCAAGAGTCCAGCTGATTTTGAATTTTTCTATTAAAAATACTGTCTTACAAGCCACCGAAATTAACCAAACACCACAACAGAGTGAGAGAGATTCGCTTCTTATATTGGAATCAGCATTGATGTCACATGGGACGACAGAAAATGCTGCCGTCAGTAAACTAAGGCAGAGGGGATGCTGGGAGTTCACAGCTGCCCCGGGCTGCTAGGAGGCGGTGGAGGGGCATGGCGGGCTGCGGCCAAGAAAATGATTGGTGGCTATGTGTGGGGAGGCCAGCCGGCAGCGGGCTTCGAAACACACCTGCCCCTCTCTGCGGTGAGCCGTCAATCAAAGCCAAGGGTATCCACGCAGGCAGACAAATCAGATGGGCAGCCTTGTTTTTCTTTTTTTCTATGCGTTCCACTTCTCATTTCGGAGGGTAAATCACAAGCCAGACCTCACACCTCTAATGCGGGGGAGGGGGTTGAAGTATGGAGGGTTGGAGTGACTTTCCCACAGAAACACTCATTACCCACACATTAACACCTGTAAATTTGTAATACAGAATAACCTTATGGTGACATAAATCAGTCATGCCCTTCGGGGAACAGCAGTCTCTGGATATCACTGAAATCACCTCATGGCCTGTCGGGTTCAAGCATTATTATGGGAAGAGCTGTTGTAGCCATGACATATTTGACTTTCTAACTGCGAGTAACTGAAGCTGAGAATCCATAACGGAACCACAGCTGGATGGCTTGGCACCATGGCAGCTCAGCAATATGCCATTTAACCCTGAGTCCTACAGTGTGATTCAAAGGTTGGGGTTCAGATAAGTGTTGAACATGGAAATGCTGAAGACCCGAAAGGTTCTTCTTCCATATTAGCTGATCACAGCACGGTCAAATGCCCATTATGGATATATTGGCTGATAGCTCAACCCGAAACCTCTTCATGAACAGGTGCGTGGTTCTTCATGGTAAACTTCTCCAGAGTGCGGGCCGTCATCATTAAGTGCCCACTTCTCCAGATTCGTATTCAGGTCTTCATGATGAAGTAACAATCCTCCACAGTATACCTCTTCCATTCTCACCCATCACATTGCCTCGGGGGTGTTGTTCACTCTTCTTCACTCTGTAATCCTTGGGTAGAAATGTCCTGAAGTAAATGTGAGTGTTTGTCACAGCTCGAGGAGTTGCAATTTTTACGTTAATGAAAGTCTGTCTCTTTCACAAAAAGAGATATGTACTGTATATATTTAATAAGTGAAAAATATTATCATAACTATATTGTGAGTTCAGTCATTTGTGAGTCCAAGAAAGTTTCCACAGATGTGTTCTCCTCATATCTTGTAACTCTGTTGACTCATAGTCGATATTTGAACATTGTATTATAAAAATAAAACACCTTTCCTAGCATTACCAAGGAAATATATTTCACTGAAATATAAATAAGAAGGGCATTACAAGAAAACAGTTCTCAGCTAGGGGAACAGAACAACCACTCTTGGCATAAATACATAATATATTAAGGAAAACTCAAGACCATCCAGAGAATATTACAGCATGCATTTCTACCATGATTAAATTCATTTTTAAAACAATATAACTGATGGATACATGTAAGCCCAACAAAGAACAACTTACCAGCTCTCTATAGCCCCACTTTATCACAGTTCAGCTGAGTTTAATGGGCAATTTACCAACTTTAAATAGCAGTATCAATAAATCAGTAGAGCCACATGCTTGCTCAGGCCTTTCAGAAATTACCCCCAACCGTGCTGGGTTAGTGTCAAACATTGATAAACCTAATTTGAGTCGACAGTCCATTGCAAGGTGATTAGTCATTAGCGAGTCTCCGTTTAGAGCTTTAGGCCAAATCTGACCATCAGAGTCGGACCCGTTTCCCGCCATTTGTCCTCAATAGTAGCAATCATGGGCACTCGTCGGGCCAGAAGAACAGCAGGGGAATGATGGAAGTGAGAGCTTCACGTCACTGGTGCCCCCCCACCCCCACCATTGCCTGACTCCACCTACTGCTGGATTTAACTTAGACTGCCAAAACTGGCCTTGATTATGAGAGACATTACTCTCTCCACCTGCCCCCTTCAAAACAACCACCCCCTCCACCAGCAGTGAGAAATCTCCTCACATCCTGACCCCCAGAGGCCAGACCACAGCTTGATTTGTGAGTTTAAAGATTACCCGTAATCAACAAGATCCTAAACAACACGTCCCCCTCCTCTGCCCCACACCCCCC
>JAACJT020000064.1:13239149-13288362 GCA_009936485.2 Gymnarchus niloticus | reverse complement strand
CACCCCGGGTCCCTGATGCAAGCCAGAGCAACAGGACTTAAACCGTTTTTAATTTGTCCAACAAGGTTTTAGTTAAGGCTCCAAAAAGGCATGCATGGACCAAAGACTGCACAGCCAGCATTAAACGGGGTGAGACTGAAGCAGAGGGGGATGAGGGGTGGCATTGGGGAATGACTGACGGGCGGTAAGAGTGAAGGTCCTTCATGGAAGGGAACTGAGGCCATAGTCTTCTGAATGAAATCCCACATCTAGCAAAAGTGGGCAAACATCAGGGAGTGGATGTGGTTGTTCTGAATTTCTTCAAGGTTCCATCTCTGTTTAGAGAATTCAGTCTCACACACTACCAAGTTATGTTTTTATATTTCTGTTTCTGTTTTCTTTCTTCATCTATTTATTTTAAAATTTATGTCAAAAAATTCCTGTCGAACTCCAACTCCGAGAGTCAAACCTAAAGCAGCTCAGCCCCTGAGGGGCTCAAAGTTGGCACTCTTGAATGGTTTTAACTCAAAGTTGTCGTTCTTCCTTCAGGTGTGAATGGAAACACTTGTGCCCCAATTTGCATGTGGTCCCTGCAGGTAGTTCGGTGGAAATCTGTTTCCGTTTAATTCAGGCCAATTCACTGCCTGGCTGTGTTTGTTTTTGTCTATCTCTTTCTTCATTTGCTTAGCAGATGGTTGTTTTGGTTGAAAGGACAAAACTGCATGTGCTTCATCTTCTTTAAACAACCAAATGTTTACATTCACAGTTTGCGCCGAAGACCTTGCTCAGGGGTTCCACAGTTCATTGGATTAACCTTCCACCTCATGGTGAAGCCAGTTCTCCAACCCGTCCACCACCTGCTGTCTCAGACCAATCAAACAGCCAGGATTTTTTTCATCAGTCACCTACAGTACCAGCTAGGCCAGGAGAGGCCAAGGGCGTTTGGCAAGGCAACGTCTCGTCAGGAAACAAAGCACAAAACTGGGGACACAAAGACTGTTAAATGTTTTGCTAGGAAGCGGTGATTGATGAGGGTTTGGGTTTGCATCCCAGACCGACTCAGTTTGCAACACAGAGCTCGTCAAGGTGTTGGATCACACATACTATGGGTTGAGTATGAGTTGTGACCCCCACTTTTGTGCTTTGCTTCAGGGTCAAGGCTATACATAGTATATCGTGACTTGTAGGAATCTCCCAATAATGTTGAAACCGTGAAGCCCGATCTAGGCAGACTGCCCACCGAGTTCCAGCTGTTTGTCAAGAAGGATCAATGCAAAACTGGAGAGCAACGGAAAGACCATTTCAAATGATATTTAACAAGAAACAAACAAGACTAGTTCCTCGGAATGTACTTCAAAAGGCATGTCATGTAGTAACACGTCACCTCTTTCATGTTAGCTTTGACACACATATGCTGTGAAAATGACACAATTTCACATTTCCCCCTATTCAAGTGCAGAAATGTTTGTAGGAAAGTATTTACATCTGTCCAACCCCCACCTCCTAGTGTTTCCTCTTTATTTATTTTGTCTTTTAGAATATGAGTGCTGCAGATTTTAAACTTACCTTTCCTACACAGTACATCACAGCACATTTCTTGAAATACAAAAATTAGTAGCAAATCAATGTAGTATATTATTAAAAGAGGCCTTTCATCTATTTATTAAATTGGATATGTGCTTTTATGTCATTCCAACCTTTTTGTCCACCCTGCTTTGCTTTCTGCATTAGGTTTCCAGGGATAGTTCACTCGAGGGCCAGATAAGGCATAGCTCATATCACACAGAAGTTCTTATTAGATCTGGGGGGTGGAGACAGAAATAAAAAAAAAACAAGGTGGCAGTAATGAGGGCCTACCTGTGGCGAGGGAAATTTCTGTTTCTGTTCCTCTTTCAGGCTTTGCCAGAGTTGTACTTCTCTTCTGCCAAATGTAAATCCCAGGTCCCCCCTCCCAATCAAACAGCTGAGGGACAGTCATCTTTCCTTCTGCAGAGAACCACTGTTACAATTTGACATTCGTTCATGACTACGATTGTGTGGCCAGACAGAGAAAAAGGACAATAATGAGCTGTTTTTTTTATTATTCCTTTTCTTCCCTCCTTTACAGTACTGACTAGAATGAGGCCTTCTCATGGCAGCTAGCAGATTTAGAACAGGCCAAATTGCTTCACTGCTGACTCCACTGAGGCTGGTGGGCTGTTAGCTGCATGATGTCTCATTGTCTTTTGGTACTACCATATCACGCATGCATGCGGCAGCTGCCTGCTACAGTTCCCATGTGTGTCTCTGCGTGTTTTTGGCTTTTTAACACCTGCAGTTTCCTTGAGGATCAGTAATCTATCTATCTAGCTGTCTGTCTGTCTGTTCACCGACCCGCCCGCCCATCCATCCATCAACCTATCTATCTAATGGCAGGCAGTATGCCGTGCAAATTCTCCTACTGGAAAGTTACTCAGCTCAGTGCACCAACTGATGTTCATACAATACTAGCGGATTTGTGGGGTGTTTCCAGAGCATCAGTGTTTGCATTTCTGAATATGGAATGAAGTGATGTGAATGTTCGTCCACACCAGCAATGGTGGTTTATGTTGCTCACCTCAGAGATCATCGAATCCATCTTCACCCTCTGTTGTGGCATTTCTTCCTTCAGCTATTGCCCTTTGTATAGGTTCCAATTGTTCTTCATTCCCTTTGTGTCTTCTGGTACTCACATACTACTACACACACACACACACACACACACACACACACACACACACCTCGCTGTTTGATATTAGGCCATCAGCCTTAATTAGTTTAACTGGATGCCAGCCTGAGTTAGACAATACAAATCCCCATATTCTACAGTTTTGTTGTGCGGTTGGTTTTAGTCACTTTAGAGAGTGATATCAATTAGATAAGGATGTGATCTACCATTAATTGGACCTTTAATGGTCAGTCAGTGTCTACCACAGCATTAGTTATCTTACAAGTATTCACTAAACCACATTCTGGAGATGTAGAGTCCAATGTTCAACTCCACAGACCTGCCCATGACATTCTGTCACTGCAGTTCAAAAAAACCACAGTCTCACTGTCGAGCCATTACCCATAATGCATTTCACTGACCCTGTAAGGTAAAAAACACCACTGCTATCATTTTTGGCAGTGCTAAACCGATGTTGAACCCACAACCTTTGGGTGTCAGGGCTTGGGTTGCAGCAGTCAGTGCAGGGCATGTGTCTTGCCTCATTGCCTATTGCTGAACTTGGCAAATGTGTTTTAAAGGGGTATTGCTACAAGAAAAGAATAAAAATATACACGAATGTATGGTGATTCTCCCCTAAATATCTGTTTCTCCTTTTCCACAAAGCCGTAATACAACACAAATTGATTTGACTTAGAGTTTTCATGGGTATTTAAGGGTCACTTCTGTGTTTGGGAGGAAAATAACAATGATTCCCTTTAGGAAAATAAGCTACTGTCATTTAAAAAAAGCATGCGGAAAACAGAGTGTCCAGCTTCTGTAGGCGCTAAAGAGTGCCGGGAGTCGTTCCAGGTTCCTGCCACATGGCATTTTATTTTTTCAAGGGGGGCAAAACTTGTTACAAGCCTGTTGGACTTGAGAACAACCCAAACATATCTTGTTCCATGCCTGTGTTGGAGGGTGGTTTTCTGACTGGCTGTGGCCTTCCCAGCTCTCCTCTCTGCCTCAGATCTTCTCCTCTTGACTTCCCTTTTTCCTCCATCTGTCTTTTCTTCCCTAATTCCCCTGTCCTCCTCTCCCTTGTCTTAATGAAACGATTCAGGAACACCGTCCAACCCCACATCAGGGAACCAGTGTTTGCATAAGACCAGGGTCTCCCCATGTCTGTCATGGGAGCAGCTCTTTAACCACTCTGTCCATGGAAGCCTGGAATGATGGGTACAAAATGATGCGGTTATTGAGAGTTCTTTTACCTTCTGAGTACTGCAGTAGCGATGAGGGACATTTGTACTTAGGGGGAGAAATTTTCTGAGTCCTGGGCCCATAAATACTAACCAACCTTTCATTATTAGGCCTAAGTCCTGTTATGTTGCTGAAACCCTGTCTTTTAGTATGTGTGTGTATATATGTCCCTTCATATCATTTCAATTAAGTTTTGCTGGTGCATTTTACACAAACTTAATATTCTATGCACTAAATTATAGAGTAAATAATATTATTTAAGTTACATTGTTATTTATAATGGTTTGTGTCACTTTCACAAATCCACCAAATTTAATTCAGATGCACTAACATATCCCACCTTTGTATTTAGACAAACATACGCAATTTCTTCTTGAAAAGACTTTTTTTCTAGTCTGATCGGACATCTAGATTAGCTCTATTTATTACAGAATCCAGCCTAATTAAGTACGAATGCGATTTAAATAAAGCTGGCAAACTTTGGGTCAACAGGAATAGGCTACTCATAAAGCTTAGGTTTAACTTGCCGTACGTTTGAACATCTGGATTATGTATTGGAACATTTGAAGCTGGATAAATGTGTGTACTTAAAAGTATCTGTTTCCAAATGCTAGGCTGCTATAGTTTTGTCTAAAAGAAGATCAGGTATCGCCGCATCTGTGCAATTTTCTCCATTTCTGGCTGTTATTCTGTGGGCTGCTTTGGCTGTTTCTGTGCTTAACGTGGCTTTGAGAAGTACTAATGCGCTTTCACGATTGCTCCGTGGGAAATTAATGCGGCTAACACTTTGAACACCGCACGAATTTAAGGTTTGCGGGCGGTTGTAAAGCAGGCATCCTAAATGTTAAATAAAGAGTTTCCGATGAGGAAGAAACAGAAATGAAGTCAAAAAACAGAATCGAAATGATAAAACTATATAGGAAATCAACAATAATTGTGCTTGAAGTTTAAATCGAAATGGAAATTTGATACTTATATGGCAAATTATGTATAGTCATATTGCACAGCCTATAGCTGTTATACCGTCGAAACTTGCAGATGTGTCCTGAGAAAAACACCACTGTAAACGCCGACATCCACCACGAATCTCCGTGACGATTTTAATAGATTGGGTTGCGAATGCCGTCTGCCAGCGCATTGACCTCTATTCATTTAAAGTATATATATATTACAATAATAATATATAATATATATTATTATATTATATAAATATATAATAATACGATTATATATATATTTATATATATATATATATATATATATCAGAGAAATATTATGAAAGCATTAGTGGAAAGAATGAGACCCATTTGCATTTCAAATGCAATACTAATTCCTAACTTGACCTTTAAAAAAAAATGTCATCGTTAATATGACGAAGGCTATAAGTTATTTAACTATTCGTAAATGTCTGCGACAGTATCATGATTTTCATTTTGCTCATTCATTCAGAGAAACTCATTCATGCAAAACCAAAAAAGGAGAGAAAGAATATAAATAATTTATCTCAGTAAATTTAATCAGATATTAAGAGGAAACATTATATGATCCATTTTGAAGCAAAACACAATTAATGCCATACATCGTTGAAGCATAGAAACCTTACGGTAGTCAGGTATCCGGTTTACCAACCGCCAGATATCCTGCGATAACGAAGTACTCACTGGGGTACAAAAACTAGCAGGTATAATCTCTAGAAAAAGTCCCTCGATAGTCCCCACTTGTGCCTGCTGCAACATTCTAACAATCGTACCGGATCAATTATAAAAGCATAGGTTTGTCGACAGTGTGAAAATTGCATGTATATGGTGGGTCTGAAATAGGCTTGAATGAGCAATGCCCTTTATCATAATAATGTTGTACATTTTGTTCACAAAAACAGACGCATAGATCTACAACTTAACAGTACAGGTAATCTGTTTTAAACTCATCAGCCTTTGCAACTATACAGAAAGCATCTCTGATTCTGAGATCGTAACCTGTCAGCGGTCTGGCAAATTGTTATATTCTCAAGAAAGCATTCTACTCCGGATCGTAAATAGAAAACGTGAAATGGGGGCCGAACCTGTCATCGTTCACCTTGATCTGGTTGAAGTTGTGGAAACGGCTACCGCTTTGGGAAGGGAGGGGGTCTGGACCCCCGACTCTTTTTATCCCGTTCGGTCAGGGCGCTCAGATCAGTCAGCGGGAGATGCGGTCTGACGGGCTGAGGCCGGTCCATGGAGGAGCCGGGCGGTTAATGACTGAGCGGCTTCGGGGGGCAGATTGGTGCTGGCGGCTAACCTTGACTTCAAATTGTTACCACTCGCCTGTCATCTCGCATGGATCAAACGGGAGGTTGACTTGGGGAAAAAATACAGCTCGTTTTCTTCCTTGCCGTTAGTTTCGGGCTCCCTAAATGAGATTTTTAAAGATGGTGTGTGGGAAACGATTAGTGTCAATGTGCCTCTTTATTTTCACATCCATGTGCTTCTTATTCGGGCCGACCTGCTTGTTACTGCATTGATACGAGGTGCGCCTGTGATTTTGCCTCCGCAATGTTGCATAATATGATTCATAAACCGAATTGGGCTAGCTCAGCTAAAAATGTTATATTTCCCACCCCCAAAGAAAACTGTCGATGCCAAAACATGCCAAAGAATGAGATTAGGTCAAAATAATGGACTCTTTATTTAGATTGTTTATATTTATGCGCGATCAATTATTTATTTTTAGGCATGAAATCAAAACGCATTGGACTACATCAGACTCATGTGTGTTATGAAATTCTGTCTTTATTCCAGTAATTAATCACCTTTAACAAAATGCATTTGATGCGTGTTTTTTTCTCGGTCATTTAGCTAAAATCTGAATATACACCGACTCAAAGACATATTGGAATGCAAGCCATAAACTCCGGCGTCATTGCCTTTTCCCCTTCGTTTCACTGTCCTCTTCTCCAAGCTATCCGCTGTCCCACTAGCTGTATTAGGGTTGGTGTTAGGAAAGCACAACTAGGTAATTTTCAATTTGCTTTACCACGATAATGCTGATAGTCAGGGCATCATCGTGACAATTCTGCTGCTGAAATGAGAGTCGTGAAAAACGTGTGCTTTGATAGGCTAATTTGTATTACATATTATATTATTTAGTATAAACTTCACCAGTCATCCTGACAAAAATCAGAGGTTGGAAGATGGATAGATTGGTTATATACTACAGTGAGTGGCACAGTAACACACACTTCCAGGGTAGGGGGTTGGAATCCCACACCCACATTGTGATTAAATCTTTTACACCCACGGTAGCGGAACGGCATTTAAATCTTGGCTTTAAAAGAGTCATATCTGAAATTTCAGCTTCAGGCTGAAACACAGTCCATATCACCTTATGGGATTCGTTTTCGTTTAAATTGATACCGAGTCTTGTTTTAGAGTAAGTATTAATTGAGTTAACATACACCTTTCACATTGCTAACTTATCCTGCATAACATTTAGTATGTAAGGTTCTAGCTTATGTAATAGACAGAAGCCAAAAGCGAAGTTTCAGTATCGGCATTGTGGCGCCCTCTGCTGGTAAATATAAGTTATTACAGCAATAGAAAAAGAACTATCAGGGAAAATTGTTGGATCTTCGTTTAATCAGTTTCTGCATTTTCGAGCGTAACTATCTGGGAAAATTGTTGCGTTTTCGTTTGACCAGTTCAATGGTTTTCGAGCGTAACCAGGGTTTCACAGTCCGATCCACCACTAACATAGTCATAGTCTGCATACAAAATAACAACACCTGGGCCTTGTGTAATATCACAGACTTATTAAACAGTTATGCAGTCGCTAAATCATTCACAACTATTTATTTTATTTGGCAATCAGTGTAATTAATCGATTATTTATGCAGCCGCACCAATCACTGCATGCAAAATGAAATTCGGGGGATTTGGAAATTAACACTCACATAATGGTTGTTCATAGCACCCATCCATGGCTTTAACATAGGCAAATTCTTAAGCCAACAAAGTCATTTTTCTCTGAGCAAGTCTTACTTGCTATGTTGTCAGATTTTGAAAATGTATAATTAGTTCCGCAAACTCTGAGCGTATGGGTGCATAGATAGGGCTATGTCACACCTAGAAACTCACTTTTACTATTTAAGCAACTCCAAAACTGTTGTGTATGTTAACAAACTGTAAAAGAATTACTGGGACATTCACATGTTTATGGCTTAATTTAACTCTCAGAAGTTCCTTAGTGGAACAAAGTGTCCCTGGTGGAAATTCACTCGGGACTATAAAACGATTTAAATGCCGTGACTCACAAACACGGTATTACGTGTCAACTGCCTGACCGTATAATGGGGCCTCTGAATGACGGTGTTAATGAGTTCATATGTAATCCTGATGAAAGCTGCGATTTAAAACACCAACATATAATAAAGTTGAGTGTGTTATGTTATGTTATTCATTAACATTGCCTTTGTTTATATGTATAGAAAACAATCAGGCTGACAGTGACGGTACTCGATTGAAACACATCCATTCCTGTATAATTGTTTTCTTCAGAAATCTCTCCTGATCATTTTCATGTTTAACCTTTGGGCCTTTGTAGGGCATCCCTGTAGTCTTAAAGGTTTGTTTGTGGGTTTGAATCCCACTCCATTTCCTCTGTGCACATAAAATTTGCATGCTGCCACCTCCCATTTCTGTGGCTTTCTTCAAAATTGTCCAGTTTCATTTATTGTTCTATCTAAATTGCCCATTACATCTCATCCTTGAGTGTCTCCTGCCTTCTACCCAATGCTTCCTGGAGTATTTTTCAGACTCACCATAGTCATTTGCTGAAAATCTGATTTAAAATATGGATGGGTTTAAAAAGACAAACATCCAATCCAAGGAGGCAGTTTCTGAGGCTAGACAATTGATGTGGAATAATTAACTTAAATGAAAAATACAAATTTTATTCATCTATACGTAACTGAAAGCATTTTTTGTTATTTTTACAATATTTCTGCTTTTGTATTCATTTTATTTGAGGAATAACTACACTGTTATCCAGGGAATTTCCAGCCCCCCGGCAATGTCTTACACTAGCCATTTGTGCAATAGTACTGATGATAGGTAAGTTTGTGAGAGATACCATCATCCTACGCTTGCTGTTAAAGTATCTGTAGGAATTGCAAAAAACCGTGCACATTTTCTCGTGTAACTAAACACTTCACCTAAAGAACACCATCGTCGCCGTCTCTCTGGGCTACCAGGCAGTTTTCCCACAGCCGCTGGACACAAACCTCTTTGCTGTCTGCAGGTTACAGAGAGGGATGCTGTGCTACTCAATACAGCTCTTTGGCACTTAAATAAATCACGGGGGATTGTGGGGAAAAAAGGTGGAAGGCTCACAGGAAATTAATTGCTTAAGCTGAGGCAACATCCAAAGTAATGCCCTTGGAAAAGATCTCTGATACCAAGCTATTGCATTCCCCACAGGAGACGTATTGGGTATGGTTCTATCACTGAAACCTGGCATATCCACAGCAATCAAACTGATATGATCAAGTTTAGTTGTTAAGGTTGTGAATTTACAGCTAAACATATTTTTCATTTTTTATTTACAGATGGGTGGTGATTACTAAAGCTAAAGTCATGCCTTGTAGAGAGAAAAATCTATGATACACATGCTAAGTCGCCCATTTTATAGTTTATGGAAAATATTTGCCAATTTTTCCATCCCCTGCACAATGAATGGCTTAGTAGAACATAAAACAATACCAGAGTTATCTGTGGTACAGCTGGCAGTGAAAAGGGATTTTAACAACCTGGTCACATAACTGTTCTCTGGACCAGATGGGAATTATGGGAAAAAAATAGTTATATGTGTATCATGGAAAAATAAAATTTCTCAAAGTATTTGTTCTAACTGAAGATTAAAAAAAAAAAAAATTCATCATTCCAGCAGCCACAAACTACTAAGACGCTAGTACCGTGAAGTATATATCTTAATTGTTTAAAACATTGAAACGGAATTCATGTAAACATGTGATTTATATGAAATGAGAGTGGTGGCACTGCATGTGGGCTCAGTATGAATCATCCAAAACTGTGACCTTATTCTAGATAAACCCAAACATGAACAATGTTGAGATTCTCCTGCTTCAGTCACAGAAAAGGTAAAAATATGAAGGTTTTTTTTGTAATATTTAATAAAAATCGATTTTCATTAACAGATCTCCTAGTGGAAAAAAAATAAGATCAAACAGACATGTATCTGAGCTGAAATATGTGCTCTGTCCAGTCTGGTCAGTTTATCTCAAATGCAAGTGCAGTTGTCTATTATAAGGTATTTTTGGCTTTTTATGTGGTATTAAAGTGTAACATGATTGCCATAATATGGGGAGAGAATATTTTGTTTAAAACTTATTCAAGTCACAAACTTTTGTATCAAATGGCAATGATATAGATATCCTACAAATAGTTAGAAAACTAGGGCAAAAACTAAATAACAAAAAACTACTTAGAGAAGAAAATACATTGATGTAAATATCAGCTCAGTTCAATAAAATTTGTGAGGTCACTTAATAACTATCTTGTACATTTTTAACAAAGGTGTTCTCACGGAGACGTTGCCCATGTTTCCATAAATATTCCTCATTAAAAATGTGTTAGAGAAACTAACAGGTCATAAGTCTTACATTTTCAGCAACAGCAACCAGAGATGAACTCTGTACGTTTACTGTAAAAGCGTATACTTATTTACTAGAAAGTACCATTTGAATGTATTTATCTTTTCTTCAGCATGATGTTTTACTATATTTACTGGCACTAAATGCCCATCTTATCTGTGGATTTGTATCAATTTATTGGGACTCCGCCTTATATGTGATAAAAACAATTACAATCATATCTGTGATGGATCCAGTCCAGATGACTTCTGAATAAATAAAAAGGTTCTTTGGTGTTTATTTAATATCTCAAGAAGACAACTGACAGTTGCCAACACCAGTCAGTGCAGACCATGTGAGAAAGTCCCATGAAGACAGACAGAGAGTCTGATTTTGTGTGTGCTTGTGTGTGAATGTTCTATGTGAAGAAAATTTCTACACATTTAGACCTTGTGAAGATAAATTGCCTCTTAAAATAACAATGCTCAGAATATAAATATGAACCATAATGTCCTTATAGTTATAGGCAACGCTGTGTGTGTGTGTGTGTGTGTGTGTGTGTGTGTGTGTGTGTGTGTGTGTGTGTGTGTGTGTGTGTGTGTGTGTGTGTGAATGTACCATATTTATATTACTTGTGGGGACATTTGTCACATCCCCACCAGAAAAAACTAAACTTTACAAAAGTCTGTGAATGAAATTAAAAAAGAGCTAAAAGTCTTCTATTTGGCTGGGTTACTTAGGGTTAATTTTGGGCTGGGTACGGGTTAGTGTTGTCATAGTTAGGATTAGGGTTAGGCCAACAGAAATGAATGGAAGGTCCCTTAAGGTCAGCTACATAAAGACACAGTCACAGCAACCAGCTGGCATCTTTTGTTATGCACTACGGGGCTAAATGGGTTAACTTTATCTTGAAGGTGACAGGTTAACCTTTTGGATCCATTTCCTGGCAACCAAAAGTTTATCATTTCATGCTGGGAGCGAGCCTTGTTTCCATATGTGTATGCCATTTCCTGTCAATGCTGACACACATCACAGTATTACCAAACAACTGTCCAACATAAGCTATATTAGAACATCATAGCCCTTTGCAGAGGATATGCATCTGCTTAACCTTTCTCATCATGATATGGCTTGTTTACATGCATTTTAAGCTACTGGTATTGTTCAGTAGTTATTAGCCATTAAAATTATTTTTTAAAAAGTGCAAGGGACTGCACTGCTCTGTGGGAGGTGGAGGTAGATGTGGTGCTGCTGGGTGATCTTGATTTGAATCCCAAGTGATTTGAAGAGGATGTTGACTTTTATTGGGGGGCATATCACACAATTACTGTGCCTTGGAATTTAATTGTCCACGTAGGCCTTGTCTGTACTGTTTAATTTCCACGTGAAGCATGTTAGACTATGCTTGCACGTTTGAATTCAGGTAAAGAAAACAGCATTCTTCTGTGCAGTACACAGAGGCTGGACACGTAAATGTGCCATTAGGTAAAACAGGAAGGCCTGCATCTGTGGGAAAGGGGAATTTGGACCCTGTCCCCCAAACAAACACAACAGCCTCAGCATGCCAAGTAAGAAAGCGGGGACCATCCCGTGCATAACATCTATCGTCAGGGAGTCCTGCTCCATTCCCATCACTCCATGGGATTGTCTCTTCTGTTGTTTGGAGATGGTTGAATGAATTAGGCCATAAAAGCCAACGCTGCACGGTTCTTCACTCGCTGCTGTGGCTGTTCTGGAGGTGAAAAAGGCCGAGAATGTCTACCCCACACGATTACGCCCAGTTCAGGTCAGGTCTTTTGTTCCAGAGGTGAAAACGGGAGAGGAGAACATCTACCTCATATGATCATGCCCATGTGTTGTGCTGGGCCATTGGTGTTCCAAAGTGCGCGTTGTGGACAAACAGGTGTGTATTTTTCCTTGCAGGGGACTCTGCAGAGGGGCCAGAATGTCTTACACAAGATCTAGATACTTTCAACCTTCAACTGACATTCAACCTTCTTCATTACTCCACCACAGTCAAGGCCAAGTCATGGTAAAAGTACTAAACATATTAAAGAGGTATTTAGGCTAGTGTGTGTATGTGTGCACGGACATTAACTAGAGGACTAATAACATGATTTCTCATCATCATTACATATGGACTTTGGCGTTAAATCGGCTGATAGCAAATGTGCAGCTTCGCTTTTCTATTTTCATAAATATAGGAGACCTTTAACCTTGAACTTCAGAACACAACTAGGTTTTATAGAGGCATGTGCCTCTATGTCTTAGACAGGCTGCAGTTTGAAAAAGTGTCATCAACCTGTGTGGAATGGTGGCTGTTGTTCCATGGACCATAGTGTGTAAAACTATCTCCCTTATCCTATCCTACAGGTTTCATCCGTATTTTGCATGCGAATATTCATTGGCGGCTGTGCTGAGTAAATGTAACTTTCAGCTCAGTTGCTTCCCAGGAATGCTGAAGAGAAGTCATGACTGACCTCTACACCCTGCTCTTTGGCCTCCAAAGGAGGCAGTTAAAACGAGTTGAGTTTGACTAAAGCAGACCACACATCTATTTATTGTCCAGGAGAACTGCTAACAAGCATATTTTCATTAGAACAAAAATGTGCTGCAATTAAAATATGTTATGATTAAGGAAACAAATATTTTAATCAAAACAAAATGTAAAAACGTCTTTCATGAAACAAGTGTATGAGATGAGGCAAAAATCAAAAGAGATTTTATTAAAGAAATACTGTAACCACATAAATAAAACATCTCCCAGCTCCCACTGTCCACCTTCCACTGGTCAACAACACAAACACACCACAGTAATCTCCACCACATTGACAAATGGCCAAACCCACTTGCACCACTATTGTATTTAAGGTTAAATCCAAAAAAGATGCATGGAACCCAAAGAGAACCACATTTAATCCCTGCAATCATTTCAAAACAGACTTATATGTCCCGTTTTCCTGAATATTATTCAAACTCTTCCATAAAAATGATTTTTATGATTACTTTCATTGAAATCAGAACCAATGAGTTGAAAGTTTTGTCTGAGGTCACAGCAAGCTTTGTAGTGAAAGGTAGGGAGTAGGTAGAGCTAATATGATGATGGAAGGCAACATGGGAAAGAAAGAAAGAAAGAAAGAAAGAAAGAAAGAAAGAAAGAAAAAGAAAGAAAGAAAGAAAGAAAGAAAGAGAAAGCTCACTCATGGTTTGTGCATAAAAGGGACCATGGAGGTATCCAAAAAACCATTCATTTAGGCTATTTAACACCACTAACGGAGTTAAGCGAGTCTTATCTTGGTGTTTAACAGCTAAATAAGGTGTCATATCCAGGTATTCAGCCAGAGTTTCAAGAGCGTGAAATATTTATTCAATATTACTGCCCTGTAGATTTTTTATACTGCTTCTCTACTCTCATTTTACATTTTCACATTTTATTTTTCTTCATACACAGTTTTAAGCTATTCCAATTGCTTGAGCTTTTCTCTTTAACATGATAATCTATTATTTAACACTAATTTATAAACAGTAACCGTCATTCAAAGAAATGGGACCAAATATCCCCAAAGTGAAGTAGCCATAAACATCAAATTGTGCACATTGACCAGAATTATCTCAAACATCTGTTCAAAATGCCACTGTAATATTCTGTTCTAGAGGTGGAAATTTCTCAAATGTCTACTGCTCATTACGAACCATCAAGAAGATAACCTCAAGTTGAAACTGACTGGAGGCTAACGTTGTCATTTTCCTGTTCGTGTTAATAAAACTTGCTTTGTGTATTACTGTAGAACAGAGGGCATTACCAGTGCCTAGTCACCACTTTACTAATGCATTGTAATTCATCAAGTACTCCATTGAGTATGATGATACTGCATTCCAATCACCAAACATCTTCAGAAAATATCAAGGTGGCTAATGCTGAAAACTGCAATGTCCATTCTGGACATGTTGTAAAATGATGAAACCTTTGGAGAAACATGTCACATATTATTATTATTATTATTATATAATTTACTTTTAAGTCCTCTTACCTAGATCTTCATAGAACCATTAAAGTACACAAAGCTTTAATTTCAGACAATAATCAAAGAGCAACAAAACACATTTTCCCTGAGAAATCGTTTCAATTTGATCCAGTAAAATTTTAAAAATTAAATTCATTTATGATAGATAGATAGATAGATAGATAGATAGATAGATAGATAGATAGATAGATAGATAGATAAACCATAATAATGTGTGAAGATATACCACTAAGAAAAACTAAACTCATTAGCTGCAACAAATTTCACAATTCTGAATATAATATAATTCTGAAACTTTTTCAGAAACTTTTTTTCAGAAATATATTATTAATGGCTACAAAAATGTTGATGCTAATAAAAAGATTTATTTATAAACTGTTACTATTTTCTTCATCCATTCATCCATCCATCTTCCAACCACTAATCCTGGTTGTCCCAGGCTGGCCTGGAGAAAATAATAATAATAATAATAATAATAATAATAATAATAATAATAATAATACACCTATAGCCTCCACCACTATGAATGATAATAAATATTAACCACCACTGGTGATGAGGGGGTATAAGCATGTAATGCTTTCATGGCAGTGTAGCACACTTGAGACATTGGACACATGGCTGGCATAACACACATATGTACACATTATAAAAATGTGGTTTGGACTGTCTGACCAATCTATGGGTCTATGCATGGGCCAAAATATAAAAGAGTTACTTTATATGCCATCAGGGGCCAAAGTACTGGGGAGAAATGCACACTTTCCAGGCAAGTATGGTTTGTCTAGATTGTGTTTTGCATTTTAGGGTAGAAAAACGAGGTGAGGAACACATTTTTGTATGTTGTAGCGCCCCCTTTTGATGGCTCGGCGCCAGTTTTAAACGGGCATGCATTATACTGCTTTGATCCCCGCCTTGGAGGCAAAAACATTTACGTCGCTACCTGCCGACTTCCAGCTCGCATACATTTTTCATCACCGAATCACTCTAGTCAGTTCCAAGAAGATAACAGCGCTGCGTGTTTGAACCCCTAAAAGTATGAATGTTGAGGACTCTGAAAGGGTTTCAGCGCTGCGATTGTAATTGGACCCCTAATAATAAGAATCTTGAAAATTCCTAAATGGTTTCAACACCGCGTGCTTCAACCCCTAATAATAATAAGAATCCCAACAAAAGTAATAGGGTTTCAGCACTTCGTGGTTGAACCCATAATATATTATTATATGTAGTTGTTAGATTTTAGTCTTGTATTACTGTGTAATGCAGGTACGTTAAAAAGTGCACCACACTCCCATGAAATACTGCGAGGTCAGATCTAGGCAGCGATCCAGGTTCCAGGTAAACCTTGAACAGAGTCGCGTACGCCTGGCTTCACCTGCGAGACTATAAAAGCCTTAATAAGACAGGCAGAACGGTGCTTTCAGGTACACCCCAGTCAGGGCAGCCACCTGTCACTCTGATCTTAAAGCTGATCACCTCGCAGGTGAGTATATTCCGGCACCTGTACATTATCCCTATCAGACGTTTATATTAGAATATTTAATGCCATGCCCTGTTTTTCACTTAACGTTTTTCTACTTTTAAGGCTGGCGGCAACTCGTAACGAACCCACCTTGATTCTAAGAGTCCCGTGTTAATAGTGTGAACTTATTATACGTTTTTTAAATGTCTTTCAGTTCCTTTGCAGTGGTAGGGCAAGAACGATCTTGCAACTATTTTGAATTGAGGAAGTATTAAAATATAATTATTTAAAAATCATAAAATATAAGTATTGAAATGTAATGTTGTGCAAACACGGTACTGCCTTTTAATATGAGAAACCATTTTTGTCCAGTGCATTCCTGTACTCCTGCATCACTAAGTTCCTCAGTTAGTCGACGAACCACAAAAGAAGGATCTTGTAACTACTTTTAATTGAGAAAATGCAGAAAATCGCAGTTTTAAAATATACTTTTGTGTAGACGTGGTACTGCCGTTGAAAAGGCATGAGAAAACTTCTTTATCCAGTGCATTCCTGCACTCCTGCATCACCAAGTTCCTCGGTTTGTCACCGAACTACAAAAGAAGGATCTTGTAACTATATTTCGAATTGAGGAAATACAGGAAATCGCAGTATTAAAATGTAATGTGGTGTAAACATGGTACTGCCGATTGATATGAGAAAACATTTTTTCATGTTGTGTTTTTTTTTTTTTTTAATACGATGTGCAGGAGGAAACTAAAATTATATTTCAAGGAACTATGGGCTTCTGAACTTAAGCGAGCCCCGGTCAAGACTGCTGGTAGTTTTCTTGCGATGAATATAGAGAATAACACGCAGGTGTGAAAGCAGTAAATTCGCGTCAAGGTTTTCTTTGTTTGTTTGTTTGTTGGTTGGTTGGTTGCTATAATACTGATGACACTTGGGATTTTGAGCGAGAAGACCTATTGATTTCATCATATACTGATGCGTTTCATTGGCTTATTTGACTTTTGCCAAGCTAAAACTGATAAAACGCTGTTTTTTTCTTTTTTTCTTTTTTTCTTTGCACGACCTGCCGCGCTAAGTAGTGATGTCTTTCTGCCCTCTTTACTCAGATTATGGCCCCTCGGCCCAAAACTGGGAATGACTCGGCGGTCACCGGTACGTCTTTCTCTCACTGAAATCAGAGTTTTTCATTTTTTTCTGGAATTTAAAGCATTATGTTAGGGTGACAACTTGACATTTATGAGGGTAATGGGGTAGGCTTAATGCGCTGATGTCCTGGGATTGGAGAGGCATTAATCAGGCCATGTCTGACAAATCCCTCTCTGGTGCTCCACCTCCTTGGTCAGCCAAATGCAACGGTCTGCAGGAGGATTCTGTTGTCCTCCCATCCGTCTCCACTTTGGTTCTTGTGAATGAGGATGAGACCTCAAAGAAGGTTGACCCTTGGGACCTTACGGAGCTTCAGGACACTGGGGCGAAGTGGTCAGGTGAGCAGACTAGCCACCATGCATGATGTCAGTGGTTATGGTTAAGGAGATGGATATGCAACCGAAGGATAACAGGTTTAATTCCATAAGGGGCCAAGCTGATGTAACTGCAGGCAGCAAATAACTTGTGTTGCCTTGGTATGTGTACTTAAATCTGTAGAAAAGTCTAAAATTGTCTTTGAAAGGGTTATTAAACATCGAAAAAAACTTATTTGTTCAATTAGCATAATAAATAGTTAAGTTAAACAGAGGCCCTCCAGCACCTGGGCTGTCAGTTGATGTACATCTACCTCTTTCAAAACTCTCAGTTCTGTGGTCTTGACTGGGACACGGACTCCAGTTCAATTCCTCAAACAAGGCAAGCAATTGAAAGACATCAACACTGCTGCTGAGCTTCCTGCCCTCTCTCTTTTTTTTTGCACCTCAACACAGAGCTGGACTCCAAAGACAAGGTGTTGCATGTGCTAACGGCCATTGCCAAGTTGCTGCTGCTCCTGGGTTTGCTGTACATATTTATCTGTTCACTGGATGTGCTGAGCTCCGGCTTCCAGCTTGTAGGAGGTGAAATCCTTAAACTAATTATTCTTTGTTTAGTACCCTATGGTCTTCTACACATTTGAAATAATGTGCCTTCAGACCCTAAAGAGTGCACTCTTGTCCTCTATAAACGTCATGGAAAAACATTTAACGGCACACGATACATTTGGGAAATGTTTTCTGATGCACTGTGTTGGTTGGAGAAAGTAACGTAATACTTGTTTAAGAATTTCAGTATCTAGGACTTATCAATATCCAAGAACAATTTCAAGTTATTTGTCAGCGCATGAAAACATCACATACAAATGTCCAACAATTTTAATAGCGTGTGACTTAAGATGAAGAGGTCAATTAGACTGAGAAACACCGGTACACTACTCAACATAGAAATTCACATACTTTGGTCACTTAATATCCCACAATGCACTGTGTTGTTACTGATCACCACTGGCTGTGGTTTTCAGAGTAATTTGAGTCAACGGGACTTTTGGCATCAATGGACGTTTCGAAACAGAATGAAAGGTGAAATGTATGATGCTCCACAGGCAAAGCCGCAGGAGACATCTTCAAAGACAACGTGGTCCTGTCTAACCCCATGGCTGGTCTAGTAATTGGAGTTATGGTGACCGTGCTGGTCCAGAGCTCCAGCACTTCCTCATCCATTGTAGTCAGCATGGTTTCTTCTGGCTGTGAGTGCTCTCATGTACACACTATTTCTCTGATACAATGAGACTTCTGTTCTAATGCATTGCAGCATTGCAGTGACCTATGCATTTGTACCAGGTACAGATGTCCTGTTTGCTACATAAAGATCTAACATTAATGCATGTGTTTATGCCAGTGACACAGGTCCTACCTGCTACATAAAGATCTAACATTAATGCATGTGTTTATGCCAGTGACACAGGTCCTACCTGCTACATAAAGATCTAACATTAATGCATGTGTGTATACCAATGACAGAGGTCCTACCTGCTACATAAAGATCTAACATTAATGCATGTGTTTATACCAATGACAGAGGTCCTACCTGCTGGATAAAAACTTAAAATTGATGTGTCTGGACTAGCGTTAGAGATCCTGACGAAGCAGCTGTTCGGTCTTCCATTTGTATTACTACCATTTAGCTTGCTTCCTAGATAAAATGCCGACTGTCATTTCTTTGTGTGCCAGTAATGGATGTCCAGTCAGCTGTGCCCATTGTCATGGGGGCCAACATCGGCACGTCGGTCACCAACACCATAGTGGCCATGATGCAGGCTGGTGACAGAAATGAATTCAGGAGGTATGCCTTATGAAGCAGAACCACAGTCGACTCCAAAATTGTTCCGAGTCAATCTCACGACGATGGAATTGAATGGTATTTGAAGCTGTGGAGAGGATTTAAAAATGCCCTCTGACCCCACTTCAATGTACAGGGCATTTGCTGGAGCCACTGTCCATGACTTCTTCAACTGGCTGTCAGTGCTGGTTCTGCTGCCACTGGAGGTGGCCACGGGCTTTCTGTACAAGCTAACCGATCTCATAATCGAGTCCTTCCACATCCAGAGTGGCGACAATGCTCCCAACCTTCTCAACGTCATCACAGACCCACTCACCGACTCCATCATTCAGGTGTAGGGTGCCGTCCTTTATCGCCTTTGAAATTTTAGTTTTAATATTGGCTCATTTATACAGCTGGATAAGCACTGGAGCAGATAAAGTTAGCAGAAATTGTTCCCAAGCAATGAACCTGTAAAAAAAATCAACACCAACCAACATACACCAAGGTTTCACGTTGGAAACGTTTCATTGCTCAAGATAAAGATTTCATTAAAACTGAAAAGTTTATTCTTTATATTTTTGATAGTTGGATTTTAGAATGAACTAGTTAAAGTTTCTTGTTTAGAGCACAGCGGTACTTGGCTTATGGAGTGGTTCAGGGAAACCATGACACCAGTTGACCAAATTAGGCCACCAGAGATACCTGATGTATAGCATGTTTGCACACGCTACCATGACCTACATCTGAATTTTTTGATGTTTACCATGCAGCTGGATAAATCGGTGATCAGTGACATCGCCATGGGCAATCCAGCTGCAAGGAACAAGAGTCTCATCAAGTTCTGGTGCAAGACGGAGACCAATATGGTAAGAGCGTAGATATGTCTTGAAAGCTACCACAAGCACAGAACCCTATAGACCAACCCACAGCTGTGGGTGTGAGTATCCTTTAATCATGTCCCCTCTGCCAACAATACTCCAGTGAAAACTAGAAAACACAGAGCAATTACACACTTTTCAGATCATCAAGTTCATGCGAGGATTTTATGAAGCTGAAATAATACAGGGGCGTTACATAAGAGAGACATCACTGAGTTCTCTGCTAGTTAATGTTTAATGATGCTTCAATCTTCAAAACCCCAGGGTGCTTTAAAATTTTTAGTGGTTTATTCCTGTGGTAAACCGTGAGGATCAATAAAGAGGTGGTTTTCTGAAGGGAGAGGCAGATCTGTGGTGTGACCTTTCCAATGAACCACTGTGATGACTTATTGCTGGGATAACATACTGCTGTGATCTCAGCCGCTCGAGTGCAGGTTCCGTTATGTGTTTCATACGTAATGGCACGTGGCTTCAGTAACTATTCTGTAGCTAAAAGAATCTTTGACCGTTGGGGCTTGTGTATGGCCTAGACCCTGAAGAACATGACGGTGCCCGGCCCTGACAACTGCACCTCTGTTGAGTACTGTTGGATGGACGGCAATGAGACGCGGACGCTGATTAACGTATCAGAAAAGATCTACCTGGAGAGATGTAAGTGGTCTTCTATACACTTAAAGGTTCCTCCAGTCACAGCCGTCTTTTCTCGGAGCACTCTGACCAAGTGCCCATAAAATGCATTCACTTTAGCTAGTGAGGAATTTAGGTGATGTATTCAGGTTCAGGTTCACCATGAATGCACATGAACAAGTTCATCCATTTAGGTGACCTGCTTACTGGCAACTTTGTTTGTTTATCAGCATACCTGCTGTGAAATACTGAGAATATTGCATATTAACATACAGGCTTATATTTTCAAAAACCATTGGGCAAGTTAACAGGTGCAGCTGAAGTGGTCTTTTTGGCAATTTAAGCATTTACAAATGCAGTTGCTTGGCTACTGTGCGCTGTCTCGGTTTTTGTTGCGGTGGGGTATGTAGTGTGGGAGAAAACATTTTATCTGCTTCAAGATGCAAGAGGTATTCAGAGCTTGTGCTACAAGTATACTGTTATGCGGCTTGTAGAACAAAGAATGAGGATGACACATTCATCTTAATCTCAACTGAGAGGCCTTGAGAGATTGGCAGGGCTGACTCTCGGACCAGAGAAACAAAGTTTTAATTGCGTGCAGTGTGTCACACTCGGCTGAAGACGACCGAGGTGCCATTCAGTTTCTTGCTATGTCAAGGTCAGACCTCTCAGAATAACACAAGGTGATTCTAGCACAAATCATCCCAAATTACTTACTAACAGTTGCCCCATCTATCTGAAGCTGGATGTTCAGTAGTTTCTCTCTCTTCCTGTGATTGATTCCTGTGAGGTGGTGTTTTGTCTGTAGTTTTCCCGTAAGAGTCCCATTTACTTGGTTTTGCAGCTAGTCTACCTACATTTTCTGCTCAGCTGCCAGGGGTTTGATACAGCTGCCCACACTGCGAGCCAGAATGAAATTAAATGAACAGAACTCAAAGTACATCAATAGCAATCTCAGCATAGACTGTCACGTCATACTCTGTAAAATGTACAGTGCAGTGTAATTCGGGGAATTGCTGCATAATTATTGGAATCTGTATCCTCACCTCTATCTGCAGCCTTCACAGTAACCCATTCACGAACACATGCACAAACGGTGCTTGCCCTACTGCTTCTTTGCTCTTTAATCCTGAATACTGGTCAATCAGCCCTTTAAGTCCTTCAGAATACTTATGCGGGTCTTCATTACTTTTCTGGTCTAACACTTCTGAGCATACTTTCATCCAGCTTTTTATGTGCAGCTGACAGGTCACTTTGATTTGTTGGTGTTCTATCTGGCCAATTAGATTCTTTAGACAGTTTTACCCAGAATGCCTTAGGTAACTGAATTTCCACCCACAAATTAGTATTGTGCCAGGTGGGCTTCTGGCTCCTAAGAGCGATGCCTAGCATTGGCTGAAAATGTTCAGTCTACTCTTGTAGGTCCCCACATTGACTGGTTATTTCTCTTATGTCCCTCAGAGTAAACCAACACTTTCTCCCCTTCAGCCTCCCCTGAATTGTATGGGGGGGGGGTCAGCTGAACAGAGAGCAGAGCAGAGGCCTTCATCACATACCATTTTCTCTGTCTCTTTATCCGATGCGCCCAAATCATAAACAATTCCCAGTCTATTTTCTCTTTATTATTTATACGCTTTCTATTCATCTCCTTCTCCCCATGTGATTTTAACAATCTGCAACCGTCTTATGTCACATGTTCCCACTAATGGAAACAAACCCTCAGTAATTTTATACCACAAGACCACCTGTTGCCTAACTCTTTTTTGCCGCTAATATTTTAACGTGACAGATGGGTCCTGTCTGGCTTTTATCTGTTCTAGATTGCGCACTTTGCACGGTTAGAGAGGCAGCGCGTGACCAATGTGCCAAGCAATGTCTTTGTAGGAAGAGCAAAGTTTTTACTTTGTTGCAAAACCAACACACTGAAAAACAAGCAAATTCCTTCACTGCTAGGAATGCAAGCAAATGTAGCGTACAGCAGGCAGTTTCGTTTCTACCAAAATGAAGTACTTTATAGTCTGTTTATCCCCGGAGACATTCCCGCAAACACTTTGCACGAGGGTCACTGAACACATGACAGCAGACAACCTTACTGATACGAGTTCTTGGTCCTTATCAACATCAATAGTATTGGATTTATCATCAGTTTTTCTCCTCTAATTTAATGATGGAATACTGGACAAATATGATTATCACAGTTACAAACAAGTACTATCTTGACAAGACGCAGATACAGTTTCTCCTTCCACAGTAGTACCCCCCACCAGCTGTGACTGCAGAGAGGTGGTCTTAGTTGCCATGTGTAACCTGAAGCTTGGTTTCTACCAGCAAATCTGGAGGATAATCCAAGAGCAGATCCAAGGACCCCAATGGCTGGAACAATGGCAGTCTTTCAGATCCCTTGATGACTAATAAAGATGCCAGCCCCAGCTCACTCCCCTAGCTGGCTACCTACTCAAGGGCCCTATTCTCCCTGCCTTGCTGATCGCTTGCAGCAAAGTGTGCTGGCCTTCGCTGCTGCTCCAGCGGCACTGACCCCCATGACCCCACAAGCATGAGGCCGGTTGACAGAGTGCCACTTGCCATCTCTGGGCATGGTTGAGCGCACCTGTAATCTTCAGGGGAAGCCGGCCTCTGGCTCCATTAAAGTGCTTTTAAAATCTCAGCCACTTTGAGGCCTTGCAGTCTCCCCTCATGCAATCCAATGACAGTACGTGGTTTCTATAGGTACTGTATCAAAGGTATAGGTTGGTATTTTGTTATACATAAAATATGTTCTGTACTCTATATGAAATGTATAACTGAAAAATATGAACAAAAAATTGTACATATTTTATAAATACTTGTACTGTCTCAGCATGGCGATTAATGCTGTAGCCTCACTCCTTCAGGGTTGTGGGTTTGATTCCCCCCCTCCAGTGTGTGTGTCCAATTCATGTTATCCCTCTTTTTGTGTGCGTTTTCTCATGGTACTTTGGTTCCCCCCAAACTCAAAGAAAATGGTATTGATGTGAATCAGTGTCCAAAAATGAATGCGTGTGAGACACCTGGTCCATGGTGTCACCTCTCTTTTACCCTGTGCTTCCTGGTATAGGATCCAGACTCACTGTGGCCTTCTACTAGAACAACTGCATGAGAGGAAATCATTTCTTCCTGGTTCTGGTGCCATTTATTGTTCAGTGAACATGCCATGGGAGTATTTGAAGCACATGGTGGTCATGTGATATGTGGATCATCTCTCGGACCATCCTGTTTCCTCCCATCAGGCAGACACATTTTTGCCAGCACCACCTTGCCCGACCTGGCCGTGGGCCTCATCCTCCTCGCTACGTCCCTCCTGTTACTTTGCACCTGCCTCATCCTCATCGTCAAGCTGCTCAACTCCATGCTGAAGGGTCAGGTGGCTGTAGTCATCAAGAAGATCATCAACACGGGTTGGTTTGAACTTTTTCAGGTGGCTGGGGATGACAGATGTGTTTTATCAGTAGGTCAAGTAGATGGAGTTACTTAAAATTAGCATACAGAAAGTTGACAGATTGGTTGAATATTAGTACCGATAGATTGATCATTAGGACATTTGTATTAGTGCTGATACACAGGGGTTGAGTGATGTGTAATCATTAGCTCTGACTCTCGCATGCTACCTGGACAGAGATATGCAGATACAATAAGGAGTGTATGTGCTTTAGTATCTAATCATGATCACGGGAATTCAGCCAATAGAGTACGTATCTCAGTTCCTGACTGCTCTACTATAGTGCAGGAGGTAAAATGAGGGATGCCCAGAGTCTTTGTGTGAGCATCCTGCCTGGGATGTTTTCCTGAGTCATTCCCTGTGCTTTCTTGAGATGAGCTCCAGGCTCACTATGACCCTGTAGTGGAGAAGTGACTATGGATGGATGGATTTTTCCAATGGTCAGGCTGAGCTTCCTTATTTCTTACTTGCAGATTTCCCATTCCCATTTGCCTGGGTGACCGGCTACCTGGCCATCTTAGTTGGTGCAGGAATGACCTTTGTGGTTCAAAGCAGCTCTGTCTTCACCTCTGCCATCACACCATTGGTCGGTAAGTCATCAGGCCTCTGGTGATGACATGGCGGCTGCCCCGACTGCACACTGTGTCCACTGACACCGGTGTGCTTTTGTGCTGTCCAAACAGGAATCGGTGTCATTAGCATCGAGAGAGCATATCCCTTGACCCTGGGCTCAAACATCGGCACCACGACCACGGCCATATTAGCCGCCATGGCCAGTCCTACGGAGACACTTGCCAACTCCTTGCAGGTTGGTGACCCTGGCTAAGGAGTGCAGGAAGTCTGATTGGAATTTCCTGTCTTTGTCGATACATAACAATTTGAAGCACTATTGAGATCAACAAAATGACTCAAGCTCTTAATGGCAGATTTTTTTTGTACACTCCTGCTGAAAACCTTGCTGTCTGCATATGTTTGTAAAACATTGAGATGAATGTACAGTACATGTACAGTTAATATTTATATACACCTGACTGAAAATGCACTTCCATCCACAGGTTGCTTTCTGCCACTTCTTCTTCAACATCAGTGGTATCTTGATCTGGTACCCCATCCCTTTCATGCGTGTCCCCATCCGCTTGGCCAAGGCCCTGGGCAACCGTACTGCAAAGTACCGCTGGTTTGCTGCCATCTACCTTATCCTGTGCTTCCTGGTCCTGCCGATTAGCATCTTTGGCCTGTCCCTGGCTGGCTGGCAGGTGCTGGTGGGCATTGGGGTGCCCGTCGTGGTGGTGGCCGTTTTCGTTATTGTTGTGAACTTGCTCCAGGCACGCATGCCCTGGGCTTTGCCGCCCATCCTGCGTAGCTGGGATTTCCTCCCATATTGGATGCACTCACTGGCTCCCTGGGACCACGTCGTCACTAAGATGGGGTCCTTCTGTGCTACACGCTGTTGTTGCTGCTGCCACCGATGTTGCTGTAAGACCGCTGATGGCCAGAAGGGGGAGAAAGACGATGACAGTAAGCTTAATGTAAAGGAGAAAATCAAAGCAGAGCACAGCAAGATCGAAATGCACAGTAACCCAGCGCTGTCTTGGGAGGGTGAGCCAGAGTCGGACCAGATAAACGAAACCAAAACTGGGCAACTGAACACAAGGGCAACACATTTATAATGATTTGTGTGTTCAGCCTTTCAGCCAGGTTTTAATATGGCACCTGTTTGGACTTGACCAGACTGGATGATCTGAATTTGCAGAATGTGCCCCCCCCACCGTCCCCCGCCCACCATAAGTCAAGCGGCATATACAAAAAAAGGCATATGAAAAAATGAAATGTTTAGCAGCAGACATGGGGTGGTGATTTGGAGCTGTGGGTTGTGTTTGTGCCTGTGGTCCAAATCTTGTAGCTGGCAAAAGTGTCCATATTACCTTTCGGCCCTTGAGAGAGACCCTTAACTCCAGCTGCTCCAGGGGTACTGGACACTGGCTGACCCTGCACACCGACCCTTGGCTCTCAACTAGGAGAGCAAAATGGGACAATGCACAAGCTATGAATTTCCCCAAGGGGAAAAATAAAATAATAATAATAATAATAATAATAATAATAATAATATTACTATTATTAATGCAGCTTGATAGAACATTTTTTTTTACTTTGGTAAAAAAAGCTTGTTCAGCAATTTGACATTTCATAAGAACAGAAAATATATTCAGTATTTAACATATTTAATTACAAAAAATCATAATTTTCTTTTTACTTATTTACTTCTTTTGATATTTATTCTGTATGCTGTCCATAAAAGTGTCAGTGTTTCTCACCTTTCGCTTTAACAGGGAAAATTCATTTAAATATGTATATTTATGAATTTTGTATCTCTGAATATTCTAAGATGACTTAAAGGAGTGCCTATTCAATAAGATTTATCGAACATTTTGTCTGTTTTTTTTTTTTTTTTTGGAGATTGCTATATTATAACTTGAGAATATTATTATCATGGGAAGCATCGTCAGTTTCCACAGATTAAAAACCCTTGTCTACAGAGAGCATGGCAGTAACATGCGAGATGGTGAGAGCAATATCACTCTAAAGCAGAGTCAAAACGAAGATTGAATCTGCAGATGGAACCTTCATAGGGAGCGTTATTGAAAAAGTACAATACTAAGCTGTATTAATCACGGCTAACGTTAACACCCCTGTATGGCACGAGGTGTACTGTTGAAATTGTCACAGATTTTTACTGCTTTTTTACTGCTGTTTTACTAAAGAACAAATAGTGAATCGTTGTTTATGGCCTGCGTTTTGATTAGATGATTAGCAGTAATGACTGCATGGTTTGGCATCAGTATTATAGTGCATGGCTTGCACATGACAACCCATTAATTGAGTAGAAAGTCATCCGATAAAGAGGTATTTACGAGTAAAATGAGCCTGATTATAACTGGTTGCTGATCTCAAAAATGATGTGGAGATGTTTTTCGTAAGGAATAATAGGTCTTACAGCCAATGGCTGTAGTCTGCTTTATCTCTAGAAGCAAAGGAAATGGCATTTTCTGGAAGGAAGGCAGTGATGGGTCTAACGCTAATGGCTGTCCTCTGTTATAGTCCTTCGAAGTTTACCTGATGTCCTCAGGTGTCACCACAGAGGGCGACCGTTACAGCAGAAGACGGTCATTTGAAAAAGAGTGCCATGAGCACCGTGTGTGTGTTGAAAGCGTAGTTTTTCTCTGAGTTGTGTAGCCTACATTTCGGCTGTGCTGTACATGTTGCATTTCATCACGCCAGCATGGTTTTCAGAGCACTCGGACGCTGCTTAGTCATATGCTGTTGATACAGAAACAGAGTGCATATGAACCCTGCTGCATTTATCAGACAGCTATCTGATCCGCCCTCGCTCACCACCAAGACCTTCGGACCCTTCCCGGGTTTCCCTGTACCCCTGGCACGTCTTGTTCTCCTCCCTTCCCTGAACACAAATGATGAGTAATAAAAGAGGATGACAAGTAATTTAAAACACACGGAATAAAAATCGTGCATGAAAACAAACTACTACTCCAGAGTACTATTACTACAGAATACTATTACTGCAGAGTACTTTTACTACAGCATACTTTTACTGCAGAGTATTAATACATGATTGGTTTTAACAGTGCAACATTTGCCTGTGAGCCAAACGGCTTTCTTGCGAATGACTTGCTAACCATTGGCATGGAACCAGGAGGGAAATTGTTCTTTAGGCAAACAGAGTTGGTGGCTGAGTTTATTACACAGGACCAGCTTCACACTACGTGTTAATCAGTTACTCCTTAAGCAGCTCCAGGCATCAAGGGAACATTCCACCTAAAGCCCAAAACCAAATACACAATTAACCTATGTGTTTCCCTATCACCACACAGAATACAGTACACCACAGAACCCTGTACCATCGCTTAAAAATGTGATTAATTTCT
This sequence comes from Gymnarchus niloticus, assembly GCA_009936485.2. NCBI lineage: Eukaryota > Metazoa > Chordata > Actinopteri > Osteoglossiformes > Gymnarchidae > Gymnarchus > Gymnarchus niloticus. The sequence goes on along the minus strand of JAACJT020000064.1, from coordinate 13,260,122 downwards.
GAACGTCTGTTTTCTGATATTACATGAAGCATTTCTATTAAAATGTCAAAATGTTCTGGGTATGTGTAGGGAGAAAAATTGACTTTTTAATAACAACATAATGAGTAATCAAAACTGGTAAAAAATTACCTGAGACCCGTACTTTTACAGATTTAAATATTATTTTCAATATTAAGTGGGAATTTAATCCGGCATAGACATTTTTAAGGAATAGTTGAACAACGCGGGGCATGGTGTTTCAGTAGGCAGCACTGTTGAATCGCACTCCCAGGATTGGGGGATCAAATCCTATCCCTGCTCTGTGTGTTTTGAGTTGGCTTGTTCTCCCCGCGGTGTGTCTCCTAGTGGTGCTCCGGTTCTCCGCCGCAGTCCAAAGACAGGGTACACTTAGCCTAACTGGCATCTTACATTGCCTGTAGTGTATGATTGTGGCTGTGAATATGTACTGTATGTCACCAGCTTGGTATCCTGTCCAGGGTGTTCCCCAGCCATGGGCCCTTGGCCCCCTGTGATAGGGTCCAGGCCCCCAGTGACCTTGACCGGGGAAAGTGATTAGAAGATGGATGGAAAACGCACCATAAAAAGTGAACCCGAACATAAGCATTAATATCAGGAACAGAGAAATACTGATGAATTCCTCAGTGTACAGCAAACACAGGGGGGACATTGGGTCAGGGTTTTAGTCAAACTACTGATAGCTGATCCCTTCAAAGGGACAAGCTGTTCAATGTTCAGCTGGCGGTGCCATTAAGATATCAGAGCATGTTGTGGGACCACGGTGAGATAGGCTGCCAAGTGTTTTAACACCTTAGAGGGCGTCAGTGCTGCAGAAGTCATTCTACATTTACTGAGAGTGTATCTGTGCTGATGATATTTACCTTGTCTTTACTGCTTATGTTTTTTCCACGTCCAAGTAGTTTTGAACGAAAAATATCAGCCTAATAATGAAATACAGAAATACCATATGAAAAAGTAATTTAACTTTGAAGTCATCCTATCATAAGACGTGTACCCATAAAAGTGACTCGTCCTTCACCCTTTCTCCTACATCTGGATGGGATTATGGCTGGACGAATCCAAAGGATGCCTTCTGGGTCTGTCATGGTCCATTAGGTCCAATGATTCCCTTGGCTATTATATGAGTGTATGAGAGGATTAAGGTTCGGGTTAGAGTAATATTTAAATGCATTTTACAGGGTTAGGTGGACCCTATGTCAAAGTGCTGTTCCCTCACAACTCCCTATTCACACTGATAAACAAATTCAGGAGTGGTTTCATGAACAACGGGATTATGAACCATCTATGGCCTCCCAAGTCACTGGATCTAAACATCATTGCACCTTCATGACTAGTTCTGGACTACAGAGTGTGACTTAGGTTTCTACCTTCTTCACCCCTCAACAAACTTGAATGACTGAAGATGTGAACAATGACCCCATATTCCCACAGCACACAGTTCAGGACTGAAGCTGCTCTGAAGACGAAAGGTGACCCTTATTCTCTAGTAGGACCTCATTTTGAATAGTATAAAAAGGAGAAATATTTGAATTTACAACACTTACACTACGAAGGTTCAAATAAGGCTTGAACATTTTCTTTTCTAACCTTGATTTTCAAAATGGTAAATCCAGAATTATTTTTACAGAAAAAATAAACCACACTCGTAAAAATCTGCAGTGCGTAATATTTAATCTCATTATTGTTTCCATATTCCCAATTTTACTACATCTGCAAAAATCAAAGATAGAAACTGTGGTAATAAAAACAAAATCCATTACCTCTATCTATAAATGGACATCATAAAAAGGTGTGAGTGTTTCTATTTTCCTCTGACTGTTGAATTCTTGTCACTCTTGGGAACAGTACAAACTGTCGCTGAATGTGCACTAAACATAAAATATTTAGCTAACATAAAATGCTATAATCCTGTCTGTGCTAGAGCCTTACGTTGTGACCCATGCTGCTTAGGATGTGCTCCAGGCTCTCCTGCAATCCTGAGCAGGAAAAGTAGCTGGAAGGTGGATGGATGGATGGGTGGATGGATGGATGGATGATGTGCTATGTAATAATAATAATAATAATAATAATAATAATAATAACAATAATAATGAATGACCTTGAAGGTTACAGAAACTGTGACAACAAGGCCGAAGCAGCTGCACACAGACAGGCCCCCAAGAGTGACCAGGCCCAGTCTCTGACCCGCTGCCAGTTCTGCCAGCGTAGGCTTTGGGTAGCCCTGCCCAGCCAGCTGTCATCACGATTAACAGCTCCTCCATGTGTAAAAGCAGCTTCTGTAGAGGCACAGTTAAGTTGTTTTAGTTTTGAGAACCCATGCACAATGTACTTTCTTGCCTCCAGGGTCAGACAACAGCACCACCCTCGGGAAAAACAATAAATTACATTTTCTACTGAAAAAAAGCATTACGCAATCACCAAGGAAATGGTATTCAGTCTTACGACACAGATTTCAGAACCAGTATCAGAGATTGACTTAGGTTCAGCTCCTGATTCCTATACTGAATTCTTATATCTGATTTGAATGGATAGACCACCTACCAGTATAGGATTAGGCTAGCTGTCATGTGACCATTCTTCAATAACAGTTTGTGTTTAAAATCATCACTGTCATCTATATGATTGAATGGAAATTGGCTCCCTAGGATCACACAGCAAATAAACAAAGCACTGAACTGCTCCACACATGTGCTGAGTCTTTCATAACTGGAATGTGACTGGAACATAACCACCAGTGCCCCTGTGGCCAGGACACTTTGAGCCGCTCACTTACCTGTAACTCCTCTGGGGGTGGGGCTTAGTATGAAGATGGAGAGCAGAGCTGCGATGATGCCACTACCAACAATGTAGACCTGAAAGACGAAACGTGCCTGACAACATCACTGTGCTGCCATAAAATACCAAAAGCAGACACAAACGACTCGTGACTGAACACAAGAAACAGCTTGTTATTGTGAAAGATGCAAGTGGGTCATGTGACAAAAACCCTGCTAAATCAGACGGCATCACTGAAGTGTGTGAATTATCCAGATATAACTGAGAGTAGGCCACTAGGTCAGGTGATACCGATAACCGTACTAGTGAGGTCTGTATTACATGATTAAAGTTAAGCCATCTCATAAGGACAATATCACTGGTCATGTGACTGACAGCAGACCTACCAGAGAGCACTGCATACGTCCAGCAGTGAACTTCCTCCAGGCTCTTGTTAGCTGAACTCTGAAGAGTGCTAACGAGCAAGGTGTCAGGTCCTCCTCATCTTCAAGTTGCCTGCAGCTGAGGAGGGGATGTAATCCAGGCAAGAAGCCATCTAATTACCACGGGGTTGCCCTTACACACGATCCGTAAGTTTAGCCTTTCAGGCATGAGTATGTCGATTGACATTCAGAATTGTGTCAGCTTCATGCACAGTGTTACCTCCTGTAGAGTAGCCAGCAGCAACCACACCACAGACTTCATGATGCCACACATCCTTAGCATTAAGACCGTCCCTGACACTTCATGCATAATTTATCATTAAAAAAATACTTGGTATTACAGAGAGTAAAGTACCGTTGATAGAGTTTTTCCAGTACCACGTTTTTGTCCTGTTGGTCCTGCTTGGTGACCTTTAATCGTTCTAGAATGTTCTCAGGTATGTCATGCCCCATTTCAATCATGGCTGCCAGGTTAAATATTCCCTGAAGATAGCAGAAGATGGCAGTCAATGTCTGAAATGTAATGTGCTGTTCCAGGTGCTTTAGAAATTTACCAAAATTAACTTCAACAGTCTTACAACAGTTCAACAGTTCCCAAAGTCTAGACTTAAGGACATTAGCATCACTGCAGCCTTTAGCATTGCTGCGGGGACAAGCTAACAGTATCAGCAAGCTGGGCCATTACTACTTCACATGAAATAGTTGACCTGGAGTTCACCTTGTGAGCTATCACTAAGAGAAGTCAACTCCCAGCTTTAGCACCTGGGTTTTTATTTAAATACTACTTAAATTGTATTTAATTAGTTGAACGTAAGTTGGAAGTTGGATGGAAGGAAGAAAGGAACAAATGATGGATGGATGGATGGATAGATGGATGATGGGATGGATGGATGGATAGATGGACAGAGGATGGATAGAGGCCTAGTCAAAGTAGGAGACCTGAAACTCAGTTGACTAGCATGCGTGCTTTTTGTGTTCCTCATCAAGCGCTACTTTTAACTTTGCCTTGGTTTTGTTAGATTTTAAAAAAATCACAAATGAACACTGCGTCTTCAATACCCCATGAGACTTGCACCGCATGGCCGGGCAGTTTACCTGGGGACTGCCTACAAAAGCTGCACTGGCATACATCAAGATGGACAACGCAACGTCCCTCATACGGTTTTCCTGGCCGTGGTAGTAATAGTCACCCATCTTCAGGAACCCTGACACCACATGAAGTAAAGGGGGTGACAAGAGGAAAAGGAGAGAAACATTAAAATGGACAGAAATTAAATTCAAATTGCATTTTATTGTACTGATATAAACCAGCTCCAAGTGAGCCGAAATGGAATTATATGGGAGCAGCCATGCAAAGCCTCAGGGACAATGATGGAAGTAACAAAAATGAGACTCACCAGAGGGATTAGGTTGGTAATTATAAGTGGACTGGTTGTAGTACCGCCATTCACAGCTGTATCCTGGGCCCAGTTCCTGTGACAAGAGAAACCAGCCTTAGTTTCCCACTAGAGGGGGAGATTAACACATTAATAAAAATGCCTACAATTAATCAGATTTCCACATTGCCAAATAAATGCTGTATAGAGATTGAAATTATGGAACTGGAAATTTAGGCTAAGCCATTAAGCTTTGCCTCTTTGGGACATGAACCTACCAAATTTGAGTGCCTTGGAGCAACGGAGTAACTTTGGAGAAGTTGCTTAATACAATACATTATATTGTGAGCATGTTTTAGATCATTTTAAGGGATGTTTGCCATACAGTGAGGAGCTCTGAACTGGGTAATGAGGGGGACTTTGGTGAAAGAGAGAAATTCTCTCCAGGATCAACCAGTTTCGATATGAGAGGAGGCTTTTAGTGACCGTGGCCCTCAGTCCACTCAAAAGTTTCATCCACACAAGAGCACCAAAGGCTGGGAATCACATTTCTTCGATCACCACCTCACACAGGTGTGCCACGTTGTTCTGAGCCACACCCAGTCCGGTCTCAGCCGCTAACAGGTAACTCAGCAGTGATTCCACTCTGCAGATGACACAACAAAACCTTTTGTGTCAGACATTCACCTACGCACAACAATGGGATACAAAGGCATAAGTGCAAAAAAAAAAAAAAAAAACAACAACCAGTTTCCCGGCACTGAAAAAAGCTTTCATATTTATTTTTGGATCTGTCGACCTCATCACAAAGCACGTTAGAGTCAAAAGGTTTTTTTCATCCTCTTAATCATGGTCCATCACTAATCACTACCCTGCTGGCTGATTGCGCGATTAACATAAATCTGTAATCTTCAGTTTACAGTGTCACACAGAACCTGCACATCTTGTACAGAATTCAAAAACTGCTTATAGGACACGGTAGATGGGGGAGTGCCAGGTCCATAAACTCACCGGGATCTCCTCAAGTAGGCGTTCAGGCCCTTTCTCAGGACAGAACCAAGATACCCATTCTGCTCACTGATGTGTTTCAGCAGGCTATGGGCAGAGAGGATCATGGAAAGGGAGCAGTTTCCTTGTCATGTCAACAACTGTCCTCATAAGCAGAATTGCAAATGTTTTGACATTATTGCCTGTACTGCTGCTTTAACACAGATTCTCATCTGACTACTTAAGACATAATTTCATGATTTATTAATTTACACACATGGATACTTTGTTACCTGTAACAAGACATTCAATAAAAAACAAATGATTATATTATGCAGATTAAGAATAAAATACATATATACAGAGACAATTAATCTGATATCCAATATTTGATGTCCAATATCTGGCCATACAACCCCCCGCTGCCCAGTCATGCCTTACAGGACAGCCGTCTTGGGGTCTTGGCCAACTGCAGGCAGGACTCCCGTGGCGTAGTACCAGGCCGTTTCAATGCCTGCTTCCAAATGCCCCTGGAGGGAAGCTCTGAGGAAGTGCTGAAATGCTGCAGTCTATGCAGAGCAACGAACAGGCAAAAAATAAACTAATGGCTAACCCATAGAAACCTGTTATTAGGACATAAAATCATTTTCATACACAGAAGCAGTGGACAATGAATGGGGACATGCCACTGTCTGGTCAGGGTATATATATACCTGGTTCTTCCCTGGTTTTCCTGGGTAATTACCGGCCAGGTAGAACAAACCAAGGTTGTAGATGGCGTCACGGTTGTTGTTCTGCGCAGCCTGTTCAAAGTACCTCACTGCTGTGGCAAGGTCCGCCATGAAGGTGCTGTAATACCATCCCATGCCATTGACCGCTGCTGGCAGACCCTGGGAGGGGAGGTTAAAACACACAAGAATACCCACAAACAGAAACAGCGTTAATATCCCCTGTAATACGGGGATATTAATCATGGGGCAGGTAATGGACAGGCACAGACATGCGTTTATGAAAAAAATATTAATAAATACATTTACCATTGAGGCAGCTTTCTCCATTAAGCGAAGACCCAGTGTCATGTTCTTCTTTGTGCCATGACCCTAGGGCGAATGTTTAAGGGGAATATGGTGACACACGCAGACCAGCATTAATCAAAGACCAGTGAAATCCTGTCTGTGTTACCTACAGAATTAAGATGGAGGACCAATATGTAGCCTAGCCACAGATGTGAATGAAGGACATGACTTTGGGATGAAAGTCACTCATAGTCAACCCATAGAATTGAAATGGAGTACTTGTACATGGAATACTCAGTAAAATTCAGCAGTCACATACGGTTTATAACTGACAAGTCAGTCATGGTCTCCCTAGAGTAGTCAAATGGATTGTTTACACATGGTCCACCTCAAGCAGTCAAATAGACAGGCCACACATGATCTACCTAGAACAGTCAAATGGATTGGTCACACATGGTTTACCTTCAGCAGCAAAATGGAGTAGTCATACATGGCCTGGGCATCAGTCATCCTCATGGCACTCTCAGCGTACCACTGGAAAGCGCCCTCAATATCTTTGGAGACGCCTTGCTGTCCCCAGAACAGCATCCTGGCTACTGTCTTCTGCAAATGAGCAGAAAACAAAGTCTGTTGAAGTGTCCGTTTAATCAGCGATTAATGAACGCAGTTATTTGGATGCTTCTGGCTCAAGAAGGCCCAATGGTACCGACGAGAGTCTTGTTGTTTTGAGGTGAACAGAAGCATATGATAGAGGACAAGAGAAGGAGGCACGGGGGAGCACCCAGCAAAAAGCACAACCTTAAACAGGAAATTTGGAGAGTGACGTCACACAAGAGCAGGGGTACTGGGGTCTGAAACGTAGCTGGGGTTACAGGAGGTTACCTGGGCCTCCAGGTCTCCCCTTTCAGCCTGGAATTTGAGGTACTGAAAAATGTCGTGGTCTTCATCCATCTGAGACTTCAGGGCCTTGTCGTCAGTGAGATGGATCAGCTCTGTGGTGTATTGCTTGGGGAGTGAAAATGAAAAGGTTTATGGAGACAATGGAATAAGTGAAGGAAGCACTTATTTCTCTCGTAATTTACTTGCTACAGGGTCGAAATGTTATCCTTAAAATTAAACAGTTACAGCAATGGTATGTGTGATTGCCTCATTTGAGTAAGTGCTGGAACATAACTAACTGGACAGGCAGAAATAAAGCTTAAAATAACTAAAGAAATGGTCTCTACAGGAATGCAACATGGGTTGAATAGACGCTCATCAGGGTTGTTGCTTATATTCAGGTCCACGTGTACTGTGACGCGTGTGCTCACTTCAGTTGTCGAAACTCTCCATCGGTCAGTGCAGGTCTGCTTTCCGACATTGCCATAGTAACAGTAGGCCACATCATAGTCCCTGGGGAAGCCGTCGATTCCCTGTGTGTGCTTGTAGCCCAGGTGCATGAGGGCAAGACGGCCATCCGCCTGAGCGCCAACCAAACTGTAAACATGACCCTGGAACACAAGTGACAGAGCGATGACAAGCGGTGAAAGGAATAGGTCAATACTGAAGTGGCAGTGGTGACACCGTAGTGAAAAGTAACTGAACTCAGGCAGTAATGAACATGGTAACACATAGACAGCAGCATTAGCATGAAACAAAGGTGGTGAAGTTAGCAGTCAGAAATGCTTGAATTACGATTACTGGAAAGTCACTGTCAAGAATGTCAACGGTAAGAACGAGCCCCAACAAGGTCACTGTTGAAGCACAGACAGGTAGGTCAACGGTCAGAAACAGTAATGGTGTGGTCAGCAGTGAAGCACCCACGAGAAGGCGATTAGTACCATACAATAACGGTGACGTCAGTGGTGTAAAGCTGAGGTGAGTAACCAGAGCTCTACCTTCATGTTGTCCTCTGGAACACCAAAACCAGCTAGGTAAACAGCAGCCAGCAGGAGGGAGGCCTTGGAGTTACCGCAGCAGCTCGAAACCTGCAGCAGCGGCACCAGAGAGGCCACTGGACCAGACCCAGGACGGACTCTGGCCAGCCTCCTCTTAGCAAGCTTATAGGACCATCTCCCAAAATGCAGATACCCACTCCAGGAACCTGTCCAAATTACACATGCATCAATTAGGAACAGAAGGGCCAGTATTTAACAGGGTGTTTAGGAGAGGGCCATGCCATGTGGAGGCCAATTACAGAGTTCTTTTTGGATGGCAGGAAACCATATGTACACCAAGTCTAATTTTACTGTTAGCAGATGCCATTCATATACTGCAGTTGGGATCTATATAGAGGGTTTATCATTTATCTGAATGAAACTGAGTGGTACCCATGTTTGAAGGACACCCGCATCGTCGTCAAGATGCCTGGGTGTTGGGCCAGCTCTACCTGAATGGGGCAGGTTCCTCTGTGCAGCCCGGAGGAGCCACAGGACACTTTTATGGCGGCGGTCCGCACTCAGGGGAAGAGCCCTGCAGGTCAGACGCCCAAACGTCTTCTTCAGACTCATGTAGAATGACCTGCAGGTACCTGGCAGGCACACCAATCATACACATTGCTTCTGTATCGTGTAGCCTTAGGGAGTACAGGGTCTAAGCAGATATTAATATCTGGTACATTCATATCTGTAATCTGGCATGGTAGGTAAGGTTTTCAGACCTATACTGGAGACCTCATGGAATACTTGGACCACAAGAGGCAGCACTGCATTTTGAGACTAAACTGGAATGCTTAAACTGGATTGGTTAATTAAATGTCTAGTGCTACCTGCAGGTATCCTAAATGTCTAGGGGTACCTGCAGGTAAGATGACGGTGATTATAGATAGCCAGAATGCCGGTTCACTCACGTCGGTCATCCTCAGTGTCTCTCAGGGCCTGGGAAACCCCAGCGATGACTTTCTTAATCTCGTCACAAACCCAGTGTGTTTTGTTCAGAGCCTCAGCAGTTTGCTCAGGAGACAGAGGGTTCCAAACCTACAAAACACCAAACTCCGGTTATGTGGGTGTGTGGAGTGTTGTGAGCATTTGTCGTGCGCGGTACAGTGGGTAGTGTAGGGGTCAATGAGCCACATTTGTGTTCAGAAGGTTATCGGGTCAAGACTCTTTGGCAAAAAAATATCTGGAAAATGAACCACCATGTAATTTAGTCACTTGAGATATCCTATTTTCAGCTATTGATTTGTAAATCTTATGTTAGAAGCACACATGCGGTGGGTGATGCAATCACACTTTCAGCGTGAAACAGAAACTAAAAATGTGCATACATGTTACCATAATACTTCAGCTCATATTCGAAAACAAGCATTGCACTCGTCACACACTCGGGGATTTATGGAACTGATCTGGAAGGGAACGGGATCGTACAGCAGAAAAGGTGCACAGACACGTGAGGAACACCCCAAATTCACACGTAAGATACATGGACCCAGTCTGCCTGCGCAGTCCTGTACCAGTGAGTTAGCACCATCACCTGCTGAATTACGGTGCCACCCACGTGTACTTGACTTATATAACAGCAGACATCTGCCAAACACAACAGACTTTTTTCTATGCTATAAATACACATTCAGTTTATGTTATAAGGGAGGGCTCACGTTCCCTTCTCCTATAAATCACTTATTAATGCTTTAAAAATACAGAAGGTAACTATTAAGGGACTAATCGAAGGTAATTAGCTCTGTGTAAACAGTGTTTTTGTTGAGGGCAGCCAATTAACACGGGAGCTTTTTTTTTTTCACAGAAATTAAATGCCGGTTTGGGTTTTACTCTTTTTTGAATCCGTCCAAAAAAATCAACAGGAATGCACTGGAAAGTGCTTTCTGACAAAGGGCGTAGTAAAAATGTGCTTGACTACATAAAATTTAAGTGACTTTCAGAGAGCCATTACAGGGAGTCCTTTACATCAGGAAATTACAGTAAATATATAACAGCAGTTCAAAAATCACATCAGAGTGCAATTCAAAACCAGCACAGCATTTGGTAAAGTCACAGCTGTAATGCATTTATTTATCTTGTTCTTCATATTGAATGGATGGTTATTTCTGTAGTCCACACCCCCAAAGAAAGGGGTTTGAATCTTGCCTCTGTCTCTGAGTTTCTGGGGTCTTGTGAGTTCTCCCTGAGTTTGCAGATTTCCTCCAGGTACTCCAGCATCTTCCCATGGTCCAAGAACAAACACTTAGGTCAAGTAGAGATTCTAAATCATGAGTATTGTGTGGGGGTGTGAGCCATGCCCTGCCCTAATCTGTACTTTCTGGGACAGGCTCCAAGCTCACCATTACTCTGTATGGATAAATAGATTTGTTTCATGCAGCATGTAAACTTCTGCCATGGCATTTACCTTATATGTACCCAAGCGGTAGTATCTGATTGGCCCAAAGTAGCCCTGGATGCTGGGTATAAACTTGGAACCTCCAATCACAAAGTAGCCAGACGTGTCATTGTGGTGGATGTCAGCCTGGAAACTGGAAGACAAATAATGAGCTATTTTCTGCTCACGTCACATGGGTCTTTTGCAGAATACAGACCAGGAGGATTCAAGCTCAGCATAAACAGAAGCCAACAGACTAGACAAATGATGCTTCAGGGTTCAGGAGAGGAACTTGAGGAACATGCTGAACTTGAACAGCTTAAGCAAATATATTAAATATGTTAAGAAAAAAAAACTGTTGGGGCTAAGTTTGGTTGCTATTTTGTGTTGCCATGGAAACTGAGCACTGGTGGTGTTCTAATAGAACTCTCGACTAACGAAACCCAGCTGGCTCTGTATGGCTTAATTGGGTCTTTGGAGTTTTAAACCGGGTCACCTGGGTGGAGAGGAGAGGAGAGGAGAGGAAGATGAGAGGAGAAGAAAGGGAAGGAGAAGAGAGAAGATGGAGAGGAGAGGAAGATGAAAGGAGAGGAGAGGAGAGGAGAGGAGGAGCATCATGGATGTCACTTAATCTTCAGTTAAATTGGGCCAAATGCTTCGACTTTTCTAAATGAAGTCTTCTGTTTGAACAAACCCTGTTAGCTGGTGCCTCTGGTCTCTCCGTGTGACAGATGCCCACCCCACATCCTACCACAGCCATCATAATCTGTTCAACTAATAGATTCTTCTTTAATTAGCACTCCAGAGCAAACCTGTTAACCTGTCCCATTAAATCGCTCTCCTCCACAAATGCCCACACCATTTTATGTGAAAAAGGTATCTGTAGAGGGCACTGGAGTACCCAGAAGTAACCTGGGCAACCAGAGCACAATACAAAGTGGAACCCTAACCCTAACCCTCCAGATGTCAAGCTAGTCTGTCAAGATAGAAATAATAACAACAACCTTGTTTTCAGTGAAGGCAGTCTACTTTAAACATGGCCGTATTGCTTCTCTGAGTCATTTATTTTCACTTTCAAAAAATAAGAGGTAAAATAACTGTAAAGACTTACTCGTAGGTGTACTCCTTCTTAAGCATTCTTGTATCCATCATGTGGGACCTAACTTTCAGCATCACCTGAGGAACAAAGCAACCCTTAACAGAAGCCTTGCCCTTAAGGGGAGTGTAAAAGTACTGACAGGTGGTAGGAAGGGCTATAGTGCGAATACTGAATTCATAATGCCTATGGGCTGGCAGAACATGATAATAAAAAAAAGATTCAGGACTTTGGCCGCCCGCCATAAAACTGCCATTTCCCCTTGAGGAAAGCACTGAGAGAAATTACTCTTGTGCCCTTGAGCGAAGTACTTCACTGAACTGATTCGATAAACACCCAGCTGTATTAATGGTCAACAGTAGGAAAACTGTAAGCCATAAAACCTACTCTGGGTTAGAGTGTCTGCTAAATAAATAACCAATAAATAAACCAGCAGAGAACCAAAATAAACATGTGGATAGACTGATTGTAGGACCGGGGATATCAAAGCCTAGGAATTAAATTCATTCATTAATCCTGGAAAAAATACAGGACTTTCTCATTCAGCACCTTAAATGCGCATCCACAAAAACGGTAGTAGTTTTCATTCACCGTTAATTAAAGTTAACAACGAATGTGTGCCTTTTCTGTTTTTATTAGCAGAAGGCAGATTATTTTTGATGCTGCGTGTGTTCCTGACTTTCACCACACGCAGCATTTCATGACGTCAGAGAGCAGGTAATGCCCCTCTTTTTCGGAAAGGTTGCACAGTGAAATGTCAGTGTGAAGCTAATGGAAAACTGATGGATTTCCTTTGACTGTTACCATTTGCTAAGGGAACATGCAACAATTAACTGTTTATTCTGGAAAATGGATGGATGGATGGATGGATGGATGGATGGATGGATGGATGGATGGATGGATGGATAATCACCTTGGTTCCATCCACAAAGATGTCTAGCCGGAGCCAGACCTTGAGAGGGAGAGCTGTGTATGATTTGAAGCTCCGATCTTCCCCCGATGAGAGCTTCGCCTGGAAAACGATGTCCCCTTCACAAGGAAGGTTGAGTCAGGGACCCATGTTAGTAAGCAGCAATCATATGACACACGTCCAGTGCTATTCACAGTTAAACGACTTAAGTCGGTTATGATCATCTGTTAATGATGTGAACGTAGAGCCTGGTTCATGTCTTCTATTAATTTTCTTACTCTATGGGCTAATGTGCAAAAAAGAGGAATGCGGAGGAGGTCAAAGGGGTGCAGAATTCTCCACGTGCCTCTATGATGCACAGACGCAGTGAACAGAAGGCAGATCCATGCAGTTGTCCGCTCAAACAACAAAAAGCAGAAGTTAGGTCTGAAAATATGTCTTGGGTGAAGTTGACCGTTGGCCTCGCTTTACCGAACCAGCAATTGCCCTCGTTATTTATTACATCATTCCTCGGGCAGCACTTTTATTGCGAGTGATTTACACGGCTCCATTTCAGCATGTCGCCGGGGAACCGCCACAGACACCTCTGGAGGTGAAGGTCGCATTTGGCAGGCCGTCCCAGCCTGCCACGTTGCCACTCGCTCACCCGTGTCAGTGAGTAGAACCACAGGTGTGTCAAACGCGCCCTCCAGGTTCACGTGCTGCAGGAGTCCACAGAATTTCCTGTCACACCAGCCCAGCAGGTAGATCCACAACGACAGGGTGAGCCTGCAAGAAGAAGCCAGTGAGGCATAGAGACACGATAAGCTTCTCACAACACAGGAAGGCACACCGCCATGGTCTGGATATGGGTTTATCTACACCTGCCTGCTACGTGGAGCAGTTGTAGGTAATTCCAGACCGCACGGCTCTCTTAGACTAACCCATATGTCTTCCAGGATAAAGCAGTGATCCTATAACACAGTGTTCATCGTGGTCTACTGCCGCATTAATCATATAGCCACCCCAGGTCTTCTCATCATCATCGATGGAGCCTTCTAGCTATAATGAGGTATATAGTATACGGGGCAGCTTGTGGCTCGTCAGAGTAGGAGTCTCTGCCTGTGTATAGAAGGTGGCCAGTTTCAATGCCATGTTCGGCAGAGTAATCGTATCACTGTTGGACCTCCGGTGAGGCTCTTAACCCCAAAAACTGCTCCAGGGGCGCTGGATAAATGACAGCCCGACACTCTGACTCCAAGCTTAGCTCTCGCCTGTATATATGTGGGTCTCACATGAGACCAAGGTGGGATATATGAAAATCAATATATCTGGACTTCTTGTCAAATGGCAAATAAATATATAATAAAAAGAAGGCTATTATTCACCTTTTAACAACTTTTAAATGCAGTACCACTGTAATGTGCTGGCTGACTGCCTATGTTTACCAAATCACTTGTTTAATTCCAGCGACTGTCTACAACAAAAGCTGTTTAAACACAAATCCAGGAGTGTATTTCTGACACACTACTTTCAGGAAAACATGACAGGAATGTGCATCTTTAAACCCAGTTTATAATGAGAGAAAGGGCAGGATTTCAGCATGTTTAATTCGTAGGCCGACTGATACTTTAACGACGTGTTCATTCTGTCACAATCATAGCAAAAGAAACTCGAAGTTAATAAGACATTTGGTGCAATGCTGAGATGTTTCTAGCTTACGCCGAGCGGGAGAGATGTGGAGAGAAGAAGGGGGAGGCACTGCTACAGAGTCAGAGGAAGGGTGTCCATTTGCTGTCAAAGCATAACAAGGAGATGATAGAGAAGATATTCTGGATTCTTCCCTGGAAGAAGTGACCCAGAGACAGTGGCTCCACGCAAAGAGAGAGGAAGATCAAAGCGGCAGGCAGTCACCATGGACACACACCTGGCCTCCTCGATGGTCTTGCTGCGACTGTCCTCCAGCTCTTGGTTGATGAAGGGCTTCAGCCGGCGGATCACCCCAAAGGTCTCGCCTGTACTCGCCAGAGGGAAGGTAAGCAGGGGGACGGTGCCTGGAAAAGAGAGTCGCCATCAGGGGTTAAAAAACATGGCTGAAGATCCAGAACAGACAGGAAAAACAAAGGATGTCCAAAAACCAGATCCACCATCCAGCAGGACTCCTCTATCCAGAGTTCATCAGTAAAGCTCTTGGAGGATTCCAGTATTAGGGACGAGAAATCCTGTTTGCAGTTTCAGCTGTTATGTGATTTGATCTTTTTAAATGTATGGCTTTGCGGACAAACACTAGCAGATAGAATGGCAACGTAAATCCTGACCTGATTCGTGAGGGCACCAGCTGACTTTTTGAAGGCTGAGCTTCCACAATAACTCTGCCCCCCATGACAGGCAGGTGCTATGTTGCTTGACTGGGCGCTGGGAAGAAGACAAGGTCCTCAGCATCTTGAAGACCTGGGTCAGGGAGGTGTGGTATGCATTAAGCCCACCGATGCTCCCATTTAGCCTCTCAAGGTGGTCTAACCAGCCCCTTAGCATCACATCTTGGGCATCTTTAGAGTCCCTGATATAAAAGTCAGTCTGGTACACCATTGTGACAGGGACACGAAGGGGCAGTGAACGCCTCCGGACTGTGCCCAGGTGGTGTTGGTTCAGCCATGTCTTCTGGAAAACCAGTGGTCCAGTCCTCCACTCGGAGGGGACGACGAGCTCCACCCCCACCACACAGGGACGCGTACACAGGTAACGGACGGACAGACTGTAGCCATCGATCACCACGCTGGGTTCGTTCTCGAAGGTCACAAAGTCCTCCCCCCTCCAGGTTTCACTTTTGGCCGGCAGGGAAGGTGTTGTGCAGCTGGTGTTCTTGCTGTGAACCTTTAGAATGCAAACAGCGTCTCTGATTAAAACACATTTTACTGAAGCACGGTCAGGTTTCCTCCGATGAGACATCTGCGGGCTAAAATTTAAAGCCAACTTTTGCCGGAACTATAAAACTTAATATCACAGACAGTAGCAGTTCTGTCTAGATCTAAACCAAGAACACTTTGATCACAAGGCTAAGGTCGTATTTAACCCAAAAGTACGGCTTATCAAGTTGACATGACCTTAGTACGGAAATACTAGTTAACACGTGTTATCAAGGATGAAATAGCCAAATAAAGATCTGCATAGCTGCCAAAAGTTAGGGCGTCGCTAAGCCTATTGTGGGTGGGGGGTGCTTTATATTTATAAATGTACATTGTGCGTGCGTCGTCAATGGACTGAACTTGCGACCAGCCGCCCAAAGTATAAAGGCTTAGTCCCCCAATCTCTAGTGACGCCTCTGGCTAACAGTGATTTTGGCAAATTAATGAATGTTTATCTGTAATGGAATATTTACATGAATTTGGAACTTAACTGTCATTGTCAAGGTAAAATTAAACAGGCACATGTGTGGTGGATAATTACGGCAGTAACCTAATAAATGCAATAGTTAAGGAATTACTGTAAAATCGCCTATCGGTAGAACTACTGATAGCAAAGTAATGAAATCTACTGTGCTGGATGTAATCAAACGATTTTACACATCTTTAAAAAGAATCAGCGGGATGATTATTCTCGATGATGTAAACAGCAAATCAGACCATGCAAATCGTATAATCCTAGACGCATAACCCAATCTGCGCTTCGGTGCAATATTCTATATTACATGCTCATGAATGTGGACGTTGCTTTAAAACTGGTTTACAGATGTTTCCGAAACGTCTGAAAAAACAGCAGAATGGGGAAATATACGGGGGGGAAAAATGCATTGTTTTTGACTTTTCGTGCGGTATTAACGCAACAGATCAAGGCAGAAATAACTCACCAACCCTAAAACCAGAACCGAAAGCGCCGCGTGTGTAACGACGCGAAAACCCAAGTCGGGTTTCACGCTCATCTTCGCGCTCAAGCTCAGACATCCCATATTAGCGCGGCATGCTGAAGTTTGGTTATCAGTGCTGAGGTACAGTAACAGAACAAAAAAACATGTAAGTAGCCGTCCATGCTTCGAGCAGCTTTCATGGTTGTCGGAAGTAAGAAAAAGTCTGTTGGCTTCCTGACAGGTACATTGCGACAGGTGTGTCACCTGTTCAGGTATTCATGGTAGAAAGCTACGCCTGTTTACTGAAGCTTAGTGAATTCCAGTATCTCAAGCATTCACAAAAACCAAACACGTGCTTTTCATAAATAGAAATTAATCATTTTCTTAATGAATTCTACTGTGTGTGTACAATTATTATGTTGGTGTATATTACATTAGATTACTGTAGTTATATGCATAGACTGCAATTCTGTCACTTGAACACGTTGCACATTCACACCTACATGCACACAAAAACAAACTCATCATCAAAATAACCTTTAAAGAACTGCTTCTTGGAATGGCTTCAGTGAAATCACTAACTCAGCGTTTTTGGGCGTCTGTTTGAACAGCGGCAAAAGGGGCTGACATCATACTGTGTCGCCCAAATTAGAACTGAAAGACATGAAGGATATATAAGCACTGGCTTTTATCTTCTCTTGCGATTTATTTGCAAGGAGTAGTGAGGTGAAAGTAATTCCTTCTTCAATGTGATTAGGCAAATATAGTGATGTAGACTTTCAATAAGGCACTACACAAAAGACAAAAGTTCTGTTGGATTGACTTGGTCTTGATTTGGAAACAGTCTTCTTTCAAGGAGTTGAGGAAGCTCACATCTCATCATCCTCTGTTCAGTCAGCAGTTAGCCATCCTACTTGTTGAAGAAACAGTCAGCATTGTGCACACAGCAATGGCTTTACAAGATGTGTGTGGTTTTCAAGACACCCCTGCTTACCCAAGATGGAACGCCCCAGCCTCGCTCTCAATGCCTGTGGGAGATACTATTTTGCACTTTGAGACGGGAATCAGAAGTGGAATTTTTGATTTTAGAGATATGAATTCAGCAGGAAGAAAGAGCAGGAGTCCACTTGAGCTCTACATACCTGTACCAGGCTACCTCACACAAAGCCCCTTTAATTTTGGACAGATCTCCCCCAACACACTGGCAAGCCAGCCTCCGCCTTTCCAGTCTCCTACACCCTTGTCACCCTCTTGTCTTCCTATCTCCATCCCTCTCTCATCCTCACCATTCTCTCTAAGCCCATCCGTCCCCTTGCCATTCTCCATGTGTCACGGCACCACCACACTGGCCTTTGCTTTCCAGGGTGGAGCCATCGCCGCAGCTGACACCCGCTCTAGCTGCGGTGGCCTAGTCGCCTGCCCGGCCTCCCACAAGGTCCTGCCTGTACACTCACACATGGTGGGCACCACGTCGGGCACATCAGCCGACTGTGCGCTGTGGAAGCGCATCCTTGCCCGCGAGTGTCGCCTCTACCAACTCCGCAACCGCCGACGCCTGACAGTAGAGGGCAGCGCCAAGCTGCTCTCGCAAATGCTGCACCCCTTCAAAGGCACCGAGCTATGCGTCGCGGCTACCCTGTGCGGCTGGGATGGCGAAGATGAGGAAGCTGAGCCAGCAGCCGGCCAAAGGGAGGCCTTGGGTGGGGCTGCACAAGAGCAGAAGGAGGAGGCAGAACAGGGGAGAGAGGACATGCCAACAGATGGAGACCCTTCCCTGGAAGAAATGTCCCTGAGATACATACAGACAAGTAAGAACTCTAAACAAAATACTGAGGAGTCTAAACAGGCTCTGGATCTATGTACTGACCCAAGAGCAGGGGAGGCTGACAAAAATTCAGTGAGCAGACATGTCAACAGCTTCCCAAGAATCCATCCAGCCACCGCAGTGAAGGGGACACAGGATGGTGGACCTGGGAATGGCAGCAGCATCTTGCCCATCTCTACTTCCAAGGGAGCTTCAGGCCGGGCTGCAGGCCCCCGCCTCTGCTACGTGTGCAGCGACGGTACTCTGCTGAAGGGGAAGGTCTTCTCCGTGGGCTCGGGCTCGCCCTACGCGTACTCCGTGCTGGACGTGGGGCTGCGATGGGACCTCAGCGTGGCTGAGGCATGCTCTGTGGCCCGGGAGGCTGTGTTCAGAGCCACACACCGTGACGCTTACTCTGGGAACTGCGTGGACCTGTTCCACATCACCTCGCGGGGATGGAGGCGCCGAGAGAGGGAGGACCTCAAGGAAGAATACTACAGAGAGAAAGAGAGAGAGAGGGAGAGGTTGGAGGAAAGAAGGAGGCAAAGGGAGAACGTGGAGCAGAGAAAGGAATCGCAGAGTTAGAGAGATGAACAGTATGGGTAGGAGGAGATAAAGAGAGGAGGGTGGAAGAGCGAGGAAAGAGGAGAAATGTGGAGAAAATTCAGGGGAAAAACATAGGACTAATTAGACAATATTGGGCAAGATATTTAACTAGGATGTGAAGATTACTTATACAATAACTTATGCTAATTTTATGAAATTCAGCGTTACATTCAGAAAATAAGTTATCTGGATTTAGTTGTGCACCACAATATTTGTGTCTTAAATAATTTTGCAAAATGTCCGGCCATACGGTATAAATGAATCCACATTCAAGTTGAAGATCAGTCTAACTCTGTGCTGAATCTCATTGTAATCTCATTGTCATGGTTCGGAATTCCCATTATTATAATGACCCCGTGTTTTATTATATTTTCCTCACCTCACACATGTAAAACGGCCTCGTTAACTGCGGGTGTCTGCCGGGATCTGACACAAGGGGGCGCTCTCGGAAAAGGCTCTGCTCGGTTTTTGTGGGCGGGCCCTCTTCTTAGCTGTCTGAAAAGGCCAGAGAAGCTGGGTGTTCTGCACATAGCTTTGGGCAGTGTCCATCACGGGGAGCCTCTCCGGTTTATTGGTACCTGCTTGCCTCTGGAGCGGATCGAGCACGGTGTTCGGCTTCGCTCCGGACGGCGTGGGAGCGCCGCTTCATCCTGATGACGATGGGCGTCCACGGCACCACGACTCTAGCTTTTTAAGTGCGTTTTTACACGGTGCTGGTACTTCGTACCTGTGTCCTGAACTGCCTCGGCGTGTGTTTTTAACGTGGTGGGTTTTGCAACTTAGAGCGTTTGTTTAGGTGGCTCTGACTGTCATGGTAGCCCCCAGGCACCCTCCATGTGACATGATGAGTCTCCCAGTTTTCACTTTAAGATCCCTTATGTGGGAGGGTGTCGACCGGCGGTTTCTGATCCTGTAGATGGAGCTGCTCCATACCTAATCTTCCTCCGCTCCTTGGGTTTGGTTGCCAAAAAGTTTGATTTTCAAGACAGTTTGTAATTACAGTAAAACGTGTGTATATTTACTTAGAACACCATGACAACTAATGGTATACCATTCTTATTTTCTTCTCGTTTCTGAGGCTTTGTATTTCTTTAATCTTTCAAGTCTGAGTAGAAAATTTATTCTCAAACAAAAATATGCTGTGTGTAAAAGAGATGTTGAGATCTGTTAGAGGAATTGAAACTAACTTTTGCTGTAGTTAACTAGCAGGTAGAGTATCTAGTTAAGGATATGTATTGTTAACCAGAAGGTTTACTGTCCCAAGTACCAGTCCTTAGTCAAAGTATCAGGGTTGCATTTGCATGTCGATGATCAAGGGGGGGGGGGCAGTTATGAGTTCGTTTATAAATGTAAAATGATAAACGTAGCAGGGAATAGTCAGCAATTCAGGCTGCTCTCATTACGATCCATTAGATCTGACTTTTGATGCCATTGTTCACATACCATGCCTCATTAGCTCTCGGAATAAACAAATACTCAGTGACTCCCTCATAAATCCAGCTGTGCGCTAGATGGATAGTTTGGGTTTATACAGCCTTGTATGTATTTAGAGATCCTGTCCATTTCTAAGGTCCTATTATTGCCTGGAATCAGCAAGCACTCCAGGTCTGTCAAATTTAGCCTTACATTTCCTCATTTCCCAAAGAAACAAGCATTTAATGTGATCAGGTGGTTGTGGGATCCAATTATGCAAGCTGTAATTTGCCATGGAGGATGCGCACCCCTCCGCCCCGCCCCCCCCGCCCCCCCCCACCCCCCGCCACACCCACCGCTATCCCGGCCCAGGTCCAAGCCAAGCCGACCCCCCCCAACGGGCGCGCCCCGGCGGCCCGCGTGGCCTGGGGGGCGGG
>JAACJT020000064.1:13208848-13239049 GCA_009936485.2 Gymnarchus niloticus | reverse complement strand
TCACTTTGATTTTTGGGGTGTCTTTGAATTCAGCCCTCTGTAGGTTGATGATTTTCATTTCCATCAAATGATGTGGCGTCCTTTCGTTCCTAACACATTACCCAGTCCGTATCAGTATAGACATAAAGCATGATTTTTCTTCCCATTGAGATCTGATGTGTTTTCAAAGTGTTCCTTTAATTTTTTTGAGCAGTATATTACCCCCCCACACACACACCAAGTGTTTTCCCTCTAGTTTGGCAGTTGCTTAATCTTTAACTCATCAAAACTGCTCTGTCTACTCTACCGTATGCACATCAGAAGCTAAAGGTCAAAGGGCAGATGGTGTAAACTCTTAACGCTGAACGTCCAGCAGTGTTGACTGGAGAAAGCTCATGTTAACCAGCCTACCCCAGTCAGGATCCTAGGGGGCACTGGTAAGTCTAAGCTAGAGAATTCCTGAAATGATCCCCATTGCATCTCATAACTTGAGATGTCTGGACAGCAGGACCCGGCCAGGTTCTGGCAGTATTGCATCATGGCCTAAGCTGTCCAGGAACCTGCCTGGATGGGTGTCCTTTTAACCATCTTCCTTGGGTCGCTGAAGCTTTCTCTAGAAGACATTTCTGTTAACAAGTAGCTTTGCTTGTGGGTTGTTTACAGAGTTTCCAAAAGCTTTTTCAGCTTAACCTCCTCCTGGCAGCATGGACGCAGGTTCCATCACTTTGTGACTCAGCAGGTAGATCTATGGAGGCCAGTCTTACTGGGACCTTGAGTTCCACCCATTAACCCGAAATCTTATTAATGTCACACTAAGCAACAAACCTTGGTGGCTATGTGTTTCCTTTTCATAAATCTCTCCTTCAAAAGTCCAACCTGTAGCAATCTCAGTCTGCCTCCTGCCATAGGGACCTGCCACTTGTTCCCATTGCCTGTGTAACAGACGCCGGTGTCAGAGGTCGGCGACACTAACTGTGTCGTCCCATGTATTGTGCAATAGAATTTGTTGTAAAGGCTTTTTGCAGGGAGCCCCGTGGTTTATTGATACTTGCCGGGCGTTTTTGGATATGTTCAAGACATCAATCAGCCGCTTCTCTCCACAAGGCACGCCAGCTTGTGCAATTAACTTCTCCATCTCATTGTGAAAAGGCTCGTTTAGCATAAATCTCCTGATCTTTTTATCCCCGCTTCTCTCTTTCCTGTAAAAAAGAGGCTTTTAAAGGCATATATTACCAGGTTTGTGTTAGGTGAAGCTAGCGAGTCTGGCCACTTGGGATGCCGATGGGCACGCTGCTGGTACCTTATTTACGGCCACACATCCAGCCTACGGGAAAGTGGCTCCGGCGTGCTCATTTTCTCCTCCAATGACTTTCCACTCAACAGGAAATGCTTCCCTGGTGGTCCCTCCTGGATCCTGGGGGTGGAAGCGTTCCTTCAGTGGCCAGATCAAACTTCCCCTGCTCTTCATCCCTGTAGGTTTGGTACGAAGTTACATTAGGTCTGGCAGTCTTCTGTTTTCTCTGTCTCTCTCTCTCTCCCTCTGTCACTCCCTCCCATCTCTTTTCCATTTTCTTTACTGGCATTATTCTCTGAGAATTACCAAAGAACATGGACACTATAATTCACATGACATTAAAAAAAAAAAGACCAAGAATGTTTGTTGTCTTAGGAATGATCGTAATGATTGTTATCATCATTAACAAACATATTAACAAAGAATGAGAATATGCAGTGTTTCTTTCCGTCCCTTTGTTCATCACAGTCAGTAAGACTGAGCTTTGAGCTTTTCAGTCTGAAATTACTGAAATAGGGATAAACGATGGTGATCTTTGTTGTACCTCCATGTTTACTGAGGTTTAGTTGCATAGCCGGTGAAGCTCTGTATTCCTGTCTCTGTAGAGCCCGATGAAACTGGTTTGCCTTTGAAGTTTCCTGTGTCCTGACAAGTCTGTTTAGTTGTGAATGTGCTATAATTTGGTTTTGTTTGTGTGTCTGTGTGTGCTGTGCCTGAGTTGCATTGAGTCTGTGTGTGTGTTTTAGTGAAGTGAGACCAGCTGGTACAGACTTTCTCTCTCTCTCTCTATTAAAATCATGCTGTTTTTTGGCAGGAAACACAGTAATTATTGCCAAAATACAGAGCTGTCAATGATTCAGGTATATTTAAACATTTTAATATAATGAACATTAACCTGCATTTAAAACCATTGTAACATCAGTAATGCTGTAAGGAGAAATGAACTGGAAAAATGCAAAATGATGTTTTTTGCTTGCATATATTATACGGGAAAAAACCGTATTATTTAAAATCGACACCAGTAATAATAGGCTGCCTCGTGCCACATGCTTTCTGGGCTGGGCTCCAGGCTCATTGGGACCCTGCACTGGCTAAATGATTATGGAAGATGAATGGATGGACATTAATAATAATAATGCTAAATAATAATCCGTCATCAGTGTTAGGCCATTACATTTCCTTCATTCATCATTGCTTTAGTATTTTTTCCATCCTCATCCATCCATTCTTGTGCCATTCCTATTGCCCCCGGTTACCCTGTCAAAGTACTGTGAGATGCCGGTCTCTGAGTTGGCACAGCAAGGCGGGGTCCCTTCCATCCCAGCAAGGGTGCGAGGTCCGTCCAGAGGGGCGGGCCGACAAGCAGCAAGGCAGGGATGGCCGTCAGGACTGATGGGTCTGGTAAATAACGCGGGCAGAGCTACGTCGCAGACCGCCGACGCTCAGCAGCCACGATGAATTACAGCGGTCGCTAACGCGTGCGTCGCATCGATATTGTGTCAAGCGGAAACATAACGGTGACGGATAATTGTTGTGCTCGTATTATTTGCCGTTAATCACGGGCTCAGTGGTAATGATGATTGATCATTTCGGCTGTCTCCGCTTCGGCATTTCTGTCAGACAGTGGGTCGGCTTATACACAGTATTTACAGCTGCTTTCTGTCCTGCTGAGAAGGCGACGGGCTTTCGGGGAAAAAGGAAAAAAAAATCTGTCAACTTTTCCTCCTCTGTTCTCTTCCTCGATTTCTCCTCTCCTCAGTCACACTCAGGAATAGGGGTTTTTCCTTTTGGCTGCCACACACACTAGCATCATCTTCTCACATTGGCTGTAGTTTTACGCTCACAGATAGTGTGTTTCTGCTTTACAGACTCTTCGCCTTTAATTCGTTGTCACCTGGGCCATCTTGAATATAAACGAAGGCTGTCTCATTATCAGCTTTGCAGCCAACTGCCCTGTGGAGGTAGATTGGAGCATCTGATTTCCAATTCGGGCCTGTATCACATGATCTGCTTGTGGGGAGATAACATCGTGAATCGAGATCCTCATCCTTTGCTATCTGTTGCTGTCTCTCTCAGTGACTCTCTGCTTTATTTCTTTGCCTTTCATTCTTTCATTCACCCTGTCCCTCACTTGCCATCCTAAGTGTTTCTCTTTCATTCCACGCCAACCTCTGATCTCCCTGTTGCTCCCTCGCTTGTTTGCCCTTCTTTCCCTCTCTTGCTCCTGCTCTCATGTCTGGCGTCCAGAATTGTGGTTCCACTGGTGCTCGTCGTTCGGGGTGACAGAGTCCTTCCTGACCTAAAGATATGTGATGTCAGCTCAGGTCAGACAGCAAGACGTGGGCATCACAGGGAGGAGCAAAGAAGACAAGCAAGTGACTGCGATATGATTCGGTGACCGACAGCTGGTTTATATAGCATGACTGGGCAACTGACAGCCGGACTGTAGGGCAACCAGATGTTGGGTCTGTATGGTGTGAATAAGCAATGGAATGGCAGGTCTGTAGGGCCTGACTGGGCAACTGACAGTGGGTCTGTATGGAATTTTGTACAGTGACTGTGCAACTGACAGCAGGTGAGTAGGGTGTGACTGGGCAAGTGACAGCTTGTCTGTATGGCATGACTGGACAACCAACAGCTGGTCTGTGGGGGGGGTGACTTATTGATCACATGTATAAGCATATTATAAGCATAACTCTCCATTAAGCAAAAATTGTCCATTAAGGGCACAGATGTCTGTAAACATGGGTCCATCTAGCCGAAGCAGCTGGAGAACGGCAGCGCAGGGGTGCAGAGATGCAGGGTCATGACCACCTTGGAGAGCCTGTCTGATGGGGGTGCGGGGGGATTGGAGACGGCCAAGATCTTTTCAAATGAGTTTGGACTAATTGGATTCACTTCGGTCCTCGATTCTAAATAAAACAAAGCCCTTCGGGGTTTAAAGTGTGGCTGTGTGGAGTGCACACACATGGACAAATAAGGGCAGAGAAGCTAGCACACATGCATACATGCGCTCTGAGAGATGCCCCTCACACACACACACACACTCGCACATCTTTCCCGCGCCCTCGTTTTCTGTCATTGTCGCAATAGGAGTCCGTATTATCCGCCTCTAGGGGGGAGGATTTCCTGCTGGTGATTCTGTGACCTTGTATCGACGTGCCTGTGTCAGGCACCAAATGTGGCAGAAAGGACGTCAGCAGCGCGGGGAGTCTCCGTGCAGCGATTCCAAGAGCCGTGCCCGCCATCGGACCGGAAAGATGCGAAAGCCCGTCGAGGTGTTGAAATTGCTCAGAATTGACTTTGAAAGAAAGGCCTCTGGTGACAAACTGTTGAGAAACAACTGGCTGATAGTTAAATAGGCGTAAATGGCGACTGGGTCGTTTGGTGCTTGGTCATGTGACAGGATCAAAACCACTTTGGCAGCCCAGTCGAGCACACTGTCACATGACCAGCCCATGTCAGTTCTTTAATTGAGTTGGCAATGTGCTTGAATTTCAGCATCAGCTCTTTTGCTGGTTTTGTTAAACCATTTAGGACCAGGACAAGTGACCCGTGTAGGGCTTCGCTCCATAACCGGGTCAGTGGCCTTAAACCCACAGCTTCACAAACAGTTTAGTAACTGACGTCAGCTAGGAAGCCAGCTACATGATGTGGAATGTTCCGGAAGTTTGGCTCTTTTTAGCTCAGAAAAATAGACAATAAAGATGGTGAGCAAGGGTGATATCTGCTAATTTCACACATTTGGAGTATTTAGACTTTAACCCTTAACTACGGCTGACAGGAATACAGATTTGAAGAGTAAACAGTAGGAATTGAAGGAAAAAGTAAATTATGGAGGTGATTAAATCCTGCCACCTTCAGAAGATAACAAAGAGGCAGTGTTTTTAGTGGCTGACTGCAGCGGAATGAAGGGCACTGTCTTTACAGGAAGTCAGAGTTAAAAAGACAGCTTTGTGGGGAGGCTGAAAAGCACTTCAGGTGAATCCATGGCCGTTTGTGTGTGTCTGCGCATTACAGATTAGGTGTTTATCGTGCGTGACACTGGCATGCCATGGGTAAGCATGCACTCAACTTCATGTCCTTGGACACCCCCACAACATACACGTGCACACAAACCATCAGCATCCCTGCAGTTACCCTCATGTGCCTGACATGCTAATGACACCTGCAGGCTCTGCCCCGCCCTGAACCCCCCCTTCCATTTGCTCTTTACGCCTGAGCAGCTGGACAGTCATTTGGCCAGGGACCTGCTGTGACAACAAGGTGGGGGGGTGGGATATAAGTGAGACAGTGAAAGATTGGGGGGAGAAAGCAAATAGAATCTCTGTGCAATTGTTTGGCTGTTTGAATGAATGAATGAATGAATGGGGAAAATAGTTATTTATGGGGGGTATTGATTTATCCTGTTATTGAATGAAAGAATCACATTTTTTTGTTACTAGGTGAAGATGTTCCCCTGCATTGAATGAATGAATGAAAGTTTTTTTTTGTTTGCTTTTGGTAATTTAGTGACCAAATGAATGGATGGAACATTTTCTTTATGTTGTTTTTTTAAGTGGGCATTCCTGTGTGCTATTTACATAAGATATTTTTGTGTGTTCTTTTTTATTAAGTAAAGGCTTTCCTGTGTGCAGTTTATATGAATGTTAATTGTCCATATTTCCTATTTAAGTGAATAAATGAAGTGGTGGATATGTTTACTAATTAGGTAAACTTATTACAGTGGCTATGCGTGGTTTGGTGTTTAGCTGAGTGAATCGAGGAGTTCATTGTGTGAAATTGCATTTCCGTTTATCATTGCGGTGAGATTGCATGCTTTGTTAGGTAGATAAATTTGTGATTTGTGTTTATTCCTGTATAATACATCTTGTGTGGTGTGTAGACAAATTAATGGCTGATTCTGTGCTGCATTGCAGAATTAATGTGTTTTAATGTGTGATTTAGGTGAATAAAAGATTATTTAAATGTGCTCTTCAGGTGAATAAAAGGGAGACATTTATATGTGTACTCGAGGTGAGAGGCTGAGAGAGGGAGGTTAAATATGCTGTTCAAATGAATGGATGAATAGAGTCTTTGAAAGCGCCGGTATGGGTGGATGGGTGAGGCTTTTAAAAACACTGCATGGATGAATAACAGTGTGTTGGAGAACCATTTTCACATGATTTTATTAAATAGTCTCACTGAATAGTGGGAGAAAAGCAGCAAAATCGATTGAGAGGGACTGTAGGTTCGCTGGGCGGCTCCCCTCCATTTATAAAGGGCTTGTGGCGCGTCCCTCTGACAGCGCCAGGAAGGGCGAAGGAAGGTGCAGATGACCTGATGTTTCACACACTCGACTCAAGTATGCATAAGGGCTTGGTTTAACGAGAAGGCGGCACGCTGTAGGAAATCCAGCGTTTCTGCTTTCTGTTTGTCGATTTGTTTTTGCTTCCCGGAGTCTCGTCTGTTTCCGCGTCCATCCGTCCGTCTGTCTGACAGAGACAGTAGACCCTCACCGCAGGTTGTGCCGCGAGGCTGTCGACGCCGTCGGGTTTTATGGTCCGCTCCGCTCAGGGGTGGTGAGGGGGTACGGCTGACTTATGGAGCTGTCGGCCACTGATTTCCGCGGGGCTTTTATTCGAATCACAGCAAGGTCGCATTCAGGAGCTTGGTGGTGCCGCCCATTGCAGTCTCCTGTTGGCTACTCTTGTTGGTGTAAATATTTGTTTTATCCTCACCCCCCCATCTTTCACTCTGCTCTTGCTTTGTCCATTTTCACACCGTTATGCATAGAACTGGCCAACTGAGCCCACTTGTTATTATGTTATTTTCATAAATGTGACCTCAAGAGGTGAGACTGTATTTGACAGTGGGTAGGAGAAAAGATGGAGAGGGTCGTTATGGAGGTAAAGGACAAAAGATGGAGGTGGTGGGGACAGGAGAAAAGATTTAGAGGATTATTATGGGGTGACACGTAAAAGAAGCAAGGTGGAGGTTAGAAGTAATGGGGACAGGAGAAAAGATGGAAAGAATGTTTATGGTTATGATAGGAGGCGAGGTGGAGAATGGACAGCAGGTAAGGAAGAGAAAAGATGAGAAACGTGGGAGCTGGGATGACAGGGCCTTGAGAAATGAAGACGGACAGACTGAAGAACAGGCATTCTGTAGGAAGAGGTAACAGAGGATGGAACAAGTCAGTGCTGGAAGACAGTTGGAAGAAAGAGATAAAGCAGTTTATTGTTAAGACCTGACAAAAACTGAAAATCTGAGAGGAAAAACAAAACCCTCAAGTGTTGATACAGGGCAGGTGGAAGCTTCTCACATCTGTAAATGTTACTGGAAATTATTTTACTCCAGAATAGTTGTTGGTAGGGCAGGGAGGTTTACATTAAATCAGCTTGCTTGTGCTGGGGGGGGACTAAATCAGCCTACTTGTGATCAAAATATAAAAACATTTTCTGGCTCCCAAATGACTAGTAGCAAGTAAGATGCAATTAAGAAGATGAATGAAAGATTTTGGTCTTTGGTGTCTCTCTGGTAAACATTACACTTTAGATCAATTAGCCATGGTAACGAGTGCGAGGGGGGCAATTTTTATTAGCTGTTCATTCCCCTCCCCCTTTGCTTTTGTAAGTAATGGGTTTTGAAGTGAAATGGCAGAAGTTTTAATTGTTTTTGGGATCGGAGTTCACAGGATGTTAATTATTCAGACAGGTCTTTTAAAGTGTGGGGTGATTGGATTTTTTTAATTAAAGAGGCAGCTTTGTTAGGAAGCGGAAGAAATGCAGTGGAAATGGCGGTTGTGTTTGATACTCTCCCTGTGTTTTTCTCTCTCTGTCTCACTTTTTGGCTCGTGTGTGTTTTTTTTTTTTCTGAGTTTATTTCAGTCAGGGTGTGGAGCGAGGGATTATGGAGGCTCTCCAAAATCTATTATAAACCGCAAAGCCGTAGACGGGGCTGTTTAAAAGGCGTTTTGAAGATTGAATTAGGGGAAGTTCAGTGGAGTCCCAGTTCTTCTCCGTTTGGGTTTAAGTTAGCGGGTTTTATTGGTGTGACAGATATACGTTAAAGTTTCTAAAATGGCTAGATAAGTACAATGGAGCCTGATATTCCTTAGAGGGTGAACAACATTATTGAAGCGTGATTTATCTTGCCTGGAAGATGCCCTTATGTGTGGCGATTTTGAGGGCCAGTACAATACCTCTGCTCTCTGCTTGTTTCTGACAGTTGGGGTTAAGTGTCTTGCACAAGGTCACAATAGAGCCTCCACTTGTGGGATTTGAGGCCACAGCTCCCTGGTTGCAAATCCAATTGCTTCATCCTTAATCCTTGCAGCACAGTTCAGTCCCTTTTTAATCCATTCATCCCTCCCCACTCTCAGTTTATAGTCATCTCCTTGTTTACTGTAATGTATCCTCCTGTGACATACTTTTGTTATTGTACAAGCCACCACGTGATTACAGTCGCCTTATGTTTCCCAAGACTTTCCTCTGACTGGTGTTTCCCCCAAACCCCTTTTGTCTCGTCCACTTGGTTTTGTCATAATTAAGGTGCCATTTTATTTCTGAACACGATTAACTAGCAGGCGGATGCTCGGTAGGTGAAATCTAAGGAAAGCGAGCACACGGTAATTAAGTCCTGAAGCAGAGCTGTGCTCCAGTGTGTGTCATGTTGGGGCGAAGGCAGCAGTAGTTACCTCTGTCTGCATTACCTCTCTGTGATGAAGCAGACGGGATATGTCGGCGTGTCTGCGGGCGTGTGGGTGTCCCGGAAAGTTCCGTCTAGCCTGTGAGAAGCACTAATGAGACACCACCTGGGGAACCAAGCTTTGCTTTGGTCACCCCGCTTCAAAAAGGATCAAGTCGGTGCAGTAGGAACTCAGCCAGGAGCATGGAGGATGTGATCCTGGATCAGAAGTTCCTGAAGTTTTGACCAGGTGCTGATGTAATTCAGGCATGCGGACTCGTGATGAGAAGAGGTCAACCTCTGGCAGCTTCGCTCTCGGCCCCGGTTCTAGAAAGCTCTGTCGGGAGTTTAATTCAGGTGCAGCTCTTAGGTTCATTGAGGTCAGAAGTTGGTTAAATTCCCCACCAGTCGTGGTGTAAAACACACACATGCGTACGAGGAGGCTGGGCCTTGTTCTCGTTGACTCTCGGGCATTGTTAGCCAAAACAGCTTACGGTAGTGTTAGGGTTCTTAACCTTTTCAGGCAGACACGAGCCCATTTCTCCGGGATTTTCACTCCAGCCGCTTTCCTCCCACAATTGCAGGCTGCGCACCTTTGTTTACAAAGAGTAGCTGCCTTGTGGTTCCCAGTAAGCCGTCATGCCTGCTAACGCAGTTAATTCCTGGAAGAGCTGTGTGTGGCCCTTAGCATGCAGGTGTCTCCTCAGAGGTTACAGTGAAATACCCTCTAAGCCTGCCAGAGGGGCTGGTCCAGAGGGATATGTCTGCTAAATGCCCTCAAGTTACCAACAGGTTTCCCAAATCACTCTCCCAGGGCAGGTATTAAACACTTTAATTTGCCTCACTTGAAGTAGTCTTGGGTGTGTGGTTCAGGAGTCAAAGGCCAAAGCCTGTCTCCCATTCCCAGTCCAGATTCTGGCTCTTCTCTTATCCTCCAGCTGACCCTACCCCATCTCCACTAATACCTCCCTGATGTGACTTTAATTCATTGCCATTTCATTTTTATATTTAATTCCCCAGTGGGCATCATGTAGCCTGGGGCGTGACCCCCTGCTCTCCTCGTCTCCTTGCTCTGCGAGGAGGTGGGGGTACATTCTGTGCCTCTGCTTCCTGTGGGCTCAAACCTCGCACAGGTCTGCATTACAAGGCTGCTGAGGAAGATTGATGACAGTGAGCCGAAAAACTAATTCTGACTTTACTGTGGGCCTGAAGATTAAAGGAGATTAGAGAGGAGGCCTACTAGAGGGACGAGGCCAGCATAGATACGGCGTGATCTAACCACCACTTATCCTGTGTACCGTCGAGATCCATTTAAGCTACATGTAATACTTTACGGAGAGTGAGAGGCAGACAGGGAGTGTTGGAATTCTAGTGTGTATTTCTCTGTGTATTTTTAGGTGTCTTATTATATGTATTCTTCGTTATTACACATTTGTATGCGAATGTGTGTATGTGTGTGTCTATATAAATCACCTCTGTTATTGTTTATGATCAGGCACCTGTATTGTTTAAAATTGCATCTCTGTTGTGTAGTTACATGTCCCTAGTGCATATAGCTACGAGCTGAGGTCAAGCGCGTTCACGTGCGCGGATCGTTTCATGACACGGTGGTATTGTTTCTACTCAAATGTTACGATTTGGACTCGCTACCTGAAGACTCTGGGTTTGAGTCCCAGAATGGACTGCTCTGTAATGCTGATAACAACATCCATAGCCAGAAATACTGTGGGGGGAAAAAAATACCAGCTGAAAAATGCTTAGAAACTACAAGTTATTTTGGAAAGAAAAAAAAAACTCTCAGCTAAGCAACTGAAGAGTACAAAGAAGAAGGGGGGGGGGGGGGTTGAGTGAGCTATGTGCCATTTGTGATCATGTGATCAGGCACTCATAGGACTGAAGCGGCAATTCCGGCTGGCCTGTTTTCTCCCATGTACGGGATTAAGCCTCCTGCCTACACTGAGGTGCTCCACCTCGCCAAAGTCACGGCCACCGTGAAGCTTTGAGCATGATGCTCTACGGGTGGAAGTGCAGCGGAGTGGCCGCCCCTCGAAATGCACACAGGAGCTGATTGATCTTCACGTACGCTGCTCCCCCCACCCCCGAGCGCGGCGCACAGGCCATCTCTGACTAACTCACTGTCACGGCCACCCACATCCCATCTGGGCTGTAAACATGGAGGAGGAGTACATGCGCGCACACGCGTGCAAATAAAGCCATGCATGCCCAGAAATGCGCACAAATAGATGCAGAAAACAGAAAATTGCACACATGTATAGATGCACATGCTATAAATAACATACGCAAAAAAATGTAATATACAAGAAGTCCCTTGTGTGCCAACACACACACACACACGTATAGGTACACAAATAAGTATGCTATCAAGCCCATTATAATTGGTGTAAATATATTCAGTGTATTAAGTGTCTCTGTGCCCCTGAGCCAGGAATTGGAAGTCTGTAGCAGCTGTGTGTCTGTACTGCACAGCTAGGAAAATGATATGGATGGTGTACGTTGCTGGGGGGACAGTGAGGTCATTCTGAGGTGCGACGTCGGCGCTTCGCGCTCGGAGCAATTCGACAGGGTGTGGTACGAGGCAGTTCACGTCTGTTATGCCCCCGGTCTAGGTCTGCAGGCTGTAAACGTGAGTGGGGGCACAGGAGTGTACTGGGTACAGGAGGAAGACAAAACAGCAAACCCGGTTCCATAAAAACAATTTATTCACCCAAAATGCAAAGGGAGAAGAGACAAGGGTGGTGCAAAAGAAAAGAACCTAAACAAACAGAACACATTTACAGCCCCTAAACCTTTCTATAAAAAGAATACTAACTACCTCCTAGCAAACAAAATATACAGAGGTTGGCAGCACCCCCCTTCCTTGTGTGTTTAACAAAATGCCTACGTGAATATGCATATGCACAAAACTTGCCTGTCAAGTCCCTTTCCCAATGCATCTCTTGTTCTTTGTGAGTACACCAAACAAACAAGCAGTCTGTCTCACAATCGGTCTCACTTGTGAACTCTGGGTGCCGCCATCTTTAAGCCTCCAGCTCCTCCCACATCACAAGCCATTGGGTATGGCATGCAGATTGACAGAACCTGGAAGCGGTGTGACACCAGTGAACAAGAAAGAAAAAAAAACACAAAAATATCTGTACACCTAACATGTCTGTCGGTTAGCTAGTCAGCCTTCGTTTTACAGAGGATGTTTCAGCGATCCTGAAGCTGTGAAGCGCTGCATGGTTGACTTGGGTAGCCGGGCAAGAGAAAGTAGTTATATGGGGCAATTGGGCGGTAGGAAAGGATCTTTGTGGGGTGGAAACGGGACTCGATGGGTTAGATGGGCAGATAAAGGGTTAATATTGGGTAAATAGGTGGGAGAAAACTGTACAAGAGGTAAATAAGGGGAAGAGGATTTTAAGGGGTTATTTAAGAAAAGGGAAGGGTTTATTTGGGGTAAATGGACAGGGCAAGAGGATATGTGTAGGGTAGATGGGTTCAGGTGATGTATATGAGAGGGTAAAGGGTTCAGTATGGAGTTGATTATTGGAGAAGGGGTGTATCTGGGTCAATTATCAGGGGCGGGAGGTGAAGAGGACAGCAGAGCCCCATGGCGGCGGGCCTCTAGGTGTCTTGGGGGTTGTTTCACTGTAGTGATGTGGCTACAGGGATGTGTTCATGAGAGCTGCCCTGTGAGGCTGTCTGCAAGCGGCCTCCTCCTTAATCCCTTTGTGGTTGCTTTGTTTTACATCCTCGTGTTTCTGTCTTATTTTTCATGTTCTTTTTTGTATTCTTCATATCTTTGCTTTCCACGCTTTAACTCCCCTGTTACTTTAGTGCATTTCGCTTTCCAGTTCCTGCATATATATGATTTGTTTTCTTTTTTTCTCCTGCTTTTGTTTCAGCCTTTAATTTTGTTTGCTGTTCACCACCTTTGGTTTTTATTTACAATGTGTCTCGTACGCACTGGTCTGTATCCCTCTGCATTCAGGGCATTAGTCACTCAGCAGACCCTCACTCTGAAACGGCAGCGATTTCAGTCTCGTGCCACAGGCTTTCGCCGTCATCCGTTCGCTTGCTAGAAGCGCCCCCGGCGGGATCGATGGCATGGCTGAGATGGATGGGAGCAATGGCAACTTTATTCTGAGACAGGTGTGGAGACGGGTTTAGGGAAAAGTAAAAGAAACTAAATCCACAGATGGGTGTGAGGTTGGTTACCAGGCTCTGTGTTCGTTTACTGGGCAAACAGAAGTCTGCCTTGAATAACGAACAGGTGAACCAGTTGGGTTTTTTTTCTGTCACGTGACTCCACTTAATTCCCTGCCTTGAAGTGTGCATCACATTATTTCCCTCTCAGACAGTTTTATCCCAAAGGGTTCCGTGTAATTAGCAATTTTACACCTTTCTGCTTGAGACGCAGCGCCTGTGAACCTTTTCTTCTGGCCCGGTGCGTTCTGGGAATTTTCTGCTGCCTCTTCAGCCTATTCTCCTGTGGCGTTTGGGTGAGCCCGAAGGAGCTCCGCTCAGGAGCAGAGGGTTCCTTTACGAGCAGTTAGGTGGAGGTGGAGGCAAAGTGTTTCAGCCAACCTGTCGTTCTTCTCTGAGTGGACGGGGTTTAAACTGTCATTTGCTTCCCTTTGGGAATACAGTTTAAAAAACAAATGAAATCTTAGCATATGTGATTTTTTTTCAGCCGTGTTTGTGTGTATTACTGTTTCAAAACCTGTGTCCCCTGTTTGTTTGAGCGTGTTGATGTTTGAGTGTCTGTGTGTTAGGCAGAGAGACGGGGCAAATTTGTGTATTTGTTTGAATGTATTGGGGAGATGTTCTCCTGTGTGACTGGAGAGAAACTGCTGATTTGATTGCAGTGAGAGTGCGCGTTGATGCCAATAACCTTGTGTTTTGTCTGAAGGACTCGTACACGTGTTTTTTCCGCAAGTGTCCTCAGTTTTCATTGCTATTTCGAATTGCTGCTGCTGCAGAGGCTCTGTCACTCACATCTGAGGCATGTGCGACTGCTGATTCGGTATCAGAGATCAGGAAAATTACGAATGTGGACATTGATATCTTTGGGGTTATTGTTGCAATGACAGGAACACCGGTCTGGACCATCAGGGTTATGCTTTGTGACCCAACCTTGGCCATATAGTTTTAATGTGTATTCATGTATGTCTGTCACTATCTGAGCTGTTTACGGGGCTGTGTTGTGTGTGTGTGTGTGAGAGAGAGTGAATGAATGCAGTCAGAGAAGATGAGTGTGTTTGTGTGAACGTGACTGTGTCCCTTTGCATCTTTGTGTATGTGTGTGTGCGTTCAGGCTTCCTTGTGTTTGTTGGTTGATCCTCACTGACAGGTAAGAATTCCTAACATCGTTCCAGATTTGTCAAGGGGAAAAAAAAGAATCAAATAGAAGTGAGTCTGACAGCGAGGACGAAGATCAGATTAGCGTATGAGGAGAACGTTTTTAAACAAATAGCTGGTCTGTTTGCATACGCGAGAGTATGGAAGTGAAGAACACAGCAAAAATAAAGGGAGAAAAAGAATTAGTTTTGTGAGGAAGTTCTCACAAATAAATAGCAAAACTTTGAGTGCCTGAACATTTTTCTGTTGTTAATTGACTTTTCATACATTTTGTACTTTTGACAAGTCCAGGTTAGAATGGAAAGCGGGCACCAGCGTATGTGTTGCTTGCTTGATCAAGTGTGAGAGACAGAGAGAGGGCAGAAAGGATGGGCAAAGTGAAATGGGCGGGCAGGGGTATGAGGGCAAATGGTAATTAGGACTTCCTTCGCTGTGAAGCTGGCGGCTTTGTCCCCTGCCGCATGCTTTAGGATCGATGGCTGAGATCTGACTCTAATGCTAACTAGCCTGAACCGGTTCATGTCCATACAAGGACAGGAGCTGCTAATTAAAACATTCATTGTCTGAGATTATTCTCTGTCGAGAGAATCCAGACCCACACATCGCCGTTTGGTGGAATCATGCAATAACTCCCTCTTCGATCCCTGAGCGTGTCTACGAGCCAGTAGGGGAGGGGATGGGACAATGAGCAACACCCCATTCTCCCTCCCCCACTCCATCCCAGCTCATTAGTGTGCCCCCAGTGGCAGAAGACAGCTGTGTGGTTTGACTTCGACCATGGATTGAGTGGTTTCTGTGTCAGACTTGAGGACTTGAAAGTCACTTGCTTATAGAGACACTTTTACCACAAATCGATATCGGCTTACCGATTTGGTGGGCCTAAGAATTTTAAAACGGGTGCTCCTGTGTGTGATTTGTTTCTGTGTGTGTGTGAGGACCTGTAGGCACTTTGGTGAAGGTAAATGTTTGTATATTCTGTGTGCTTCTCTGTCGCTAATGGGGAAGGTATGGTGTCGAATGAGTCACCCTAATCGATAGCTGTCAGAACTCCCACTGACCAGGACGCTGTCATTGCCAGTGACACGGGGCCGTGTGAGGATCCTGCTTGATTGAAATGTGACATTTAGTGTCATGCATCACATCCACGCTGGCTGTCTCTATACAACACCTATGTGGCCTGTCCATAGACATAATTCACGAGCCACGCAACACGAGATTTCTGCGCTAAATTCACAGTTTCTACACAATAATGCTCTTCACGTTTCTGTTCTATGTAATTCTGATTTACGTGACCGTCTTTCCCATTAATTACCGCTCCATGTTATACTCTCATTATGCAGTACTGACTATCTTCAAGGAATATTAAACATCTCTACTTGCCGATTTAAAAACTTGCATCAGGCTGGCCCCTCTCCACACAACATGTGACCATGTGGAGACAGCCAGTTCCATGAGCTTTTAGGATTTGGAGAAATGCAATGCCTTTGAATGAGCCAGCCAGATCAATAGCTGTCAAGCCTGTCTGACTGACTAACCATCAGCATCAGTGCCAGGAAATGATTTGCCACGAGGCAGGTAAGGATGCCCAGCAGAAGCAAGCAAAAAGGTACTACGGGTGGAGAGAGTGTAAAAAAACAAACCAATACCGTTAATGAAACACCCACGGCACAACACCAAGCCAGTGGTCTCCGCACCACCCGGTTGCCTTGACTCATTTACAACATCACCCAGCCTTCTCGGATTTACGAAACCCACCGAGTAGTCTACAAAGTCGGATGCTGAGAAGCAGATGATGAACTGGAGATCTGACACGTCAACAACTTTTAGCAACGCTCAGATATTTCGGATCACGGTACAAAGATGAGTGCCAGTGAGAGGAAACTGGAAGACAGGAGGTAATCTTGCTAGACCACGGCCTTGTTTCCTGGTTCCGGTTGGTTGTTTCTAGTGTGCCACATTTTGTTAAGTTCTTTTCCTTTGTGTTCAGGTGGTCCAGCATCTGTCATGCAGGTCTGGGCTGTTTCTGCCTGGCCATGGTGAAACCCCACACCTGGTCTCTGTATCTACTGACAGAACATTGGTCTGTGGAATCATCAGGGCCATCTGCTTGCTGGGAGAGATGATGCTATGTCCTGTTTCATTTCAGCTTCACTTTTTAATGAGGCTAACTGTACTCGTGACTAATTTTTTTTTTTTTTTTTTTCTTCTTCCCATTTCTTGTCGCAGGATATATCTTCATGCCTGGGAAATTCGTTTGGTGAGAGAAAAGGCCAGAGGGAAGGTGCAGTGTGGCTTTTAGCTCTGTGACTGGAACAGTATGGCATTGTGGGAGGAAGAGCCAAAAAGGAAGACAGAGAGGGCAGGATGAAGGAAACAAGAGAAGCTTTCTTAGTGCCAGTGCATCATTCTTGTAGTGTCTACCCGGTAACACAAACTGTCTAACAGCACCCTCCTCTGTCATGTCTGCCAAAACCTTTCTATTACTGGCCACCCTCTACATGTGGGAGGGGCTTAGGGGTGGGGCTTCTCTCACCAAGGTTCTGAGGAGGAGAGGCCTTGGGGCCCATGTACAAATGACAGTTGAGAAGACGCCTGCCCACCAATGGCACTCAAGCTTTAAAAGCGACACTCTCCTGCCTGTGAAGGTCAATGACTCGATTGATCATAATTCCAATGCAGAGTTAAGTACTCCAGCCGAAGAAGGCCAAAACAGTTCAGTGACTGTGTCAGCTGGTGAGGAATTCGACCATGATCTGATTGTACCTGTTCCTGCGTCACATGAGAAAATCAGAAC
The DNA here is from genome assembly GCA_009936485.2 of Gymnarchus niloticus. Taxonomy (NCBI): domain Eukaryota; kingdom Metazoa; phylum Chordata; class Actinopteri; order Osteoglossiformes; family Gymnarchidae; genus Gymnarchus; species Gymnarchus niloticus. The sequence goes on along the minus strand of JAACJT020000064.1, from coordinate 13,221,953 downwards.
TGCAATGGACTCAAGAAAGCAGAGAAATGTCTCTAAGAGCATCGACTTGTTCAAGTCAGGTTGGTTCGATCGTAAGGCTTTCGCACTTCACCATAAACTAGATCACATGTCTCCTTATAATAAAACCAGACTCAAATCCCTCTTCAAATCCATAGTAAGCTCAGACCCAGCTGTCTTTACATTAGAAGCTCAGGAAAGAACATCTCATTTGGATCATGACAAAAGATTAAACTTGACCGAGAAACCAGGAATTAAGCTGCATCCAGAACAAGCGGTAATTACACCTCCGCAGAGAGACGGAGCAGGGGAGTCGGGAGCTAAGAATAAAACGAGCAGGAGCACAAACAGGAAGCAGGATCTGAACGTGAAGGATGGACAAAAGTCGCCTGCCAGGGTCTCGCAAGAGCTCCGAAGGGTGAGGGTAACAGCTGTGGATTTTTCCGGTGTGAGCAATAAAAGCACACTTACGGATTCAAACCAAAATAAAAATTTACGTAAACATATTCACACTGATGGTAGTGAAGGAAGCAGTCTTCCTCAGGAGAGCCGGCAAGCAGATCATTTTAGGAACGGTGACAGGTTAGGATCTGCCATCGACTCCGTGTCACCTGCGCCCAGTGAAATATCCCCTCTTACGGCTAATGGCAAGCACATGGAGAGCATTTCTTTCATCTCAGAGTATGAGCTGGAGGTTGCTACAGACCCTAGGCTTCGAACGAAAGCTGTTCTGCAGAATAGAGCTGCAGACCCAATTAGGATAGGCAAGCCAGTTCCCGGTATTCTGGCATCCCCCGGGGACAGTCTGGATCCCAGTGGAGGAAATGTCCGTGCGGATAACAGTCACCTCTTGAGACTCCAGCCCGACGTGGATCTGGATCCGATTGGCAGCACTCACGATGAGGAGGGAATGGAAGCATCCCAGGAGTCCCCTCATGGGGGGCGGGGCTTGCTTTTCCAGGAGGCTGAAAATGGGCGGGGCCAGGCAGCAGAGGAGACTCGCTCTAGAAGCAGGCGGAGCTGGATATGGAACCAGTTTTTCGTGATCGAAGAGTACAGCGGCCCAGAGCCCGTGCTGATTGGGAGGGTAAGTGAGCCATGAGCTGTGGGCATGGGTAAATTGAGCACAATCCCATTTACACCAGCTCCGCATGGTAATGATGTTTGTTTGAATTCAAGTCCTCATATAAGTGCCTCGTAAGCGTAGTCCATCAGGAAACACCTTGGTTTTGTTCTAACCAAACTCTTAACTATTGGTCTCTGACTAGACTCTGGTCAATTAACAATCTAGATATTAAAAACCCTAGTTCTACGCAGCGCTCTAGAGTATTGTGTTTTCTTGACTTGTGCGGGTGTGCCAGATAAAGGTAAACATTTTGTATTCATCTTTCTAAAGACAAATCAGTCATTTAACAATTTAATTGTTCAGGGATTAAGCAACGTTTAAGTAATCAAAGCTGTAAAATGAATTAATCATAGTTTTTGCTTATTAATACTTTTGTTTTGCTGTCGTCTGCGTGCAAATTATACTCCTCTGAAACAATATTGATTAAGAGTTTTTATGGATTAAAATGGAGTTCATGCAGCGGATCCCCAGGATGGCGACGTGCTGTGGTGTAATATTCAGAGCGAAATCAATCTTTGGACTTTCAGATCTTGGGTAACATGTGGAATATAAATGCAGTTTGGCGGCACGCCGTTGCAACATCGATCCTCGTGGCGCCCGAACTTTTGTCCTGATGTTCCGTCAAGTTCGCTGTTTTTTGTCGCGGGACAGCAGCTGAGGAGCCATCGATCTGCATCGCGGAGACGTCAACGGGAGAGAGGGTTGAACACGATCATCGGGGTCGTCGCCCCGTGAGTTTACGAAGGGTGTCAGATGGCAGATGTCGTGCAGAATGTCCGTGCACGTGTAGTTTTATCGCATCCCAACCCCCCGGAGACACCACGACCTGGACCTTAGCTAGTATCGTAGACGTCCTTATGAATGTTTCAGTTGCTACTTGTAGAGTGGAAACGCAGTTGTGGTACAGATCGCCAAGGAAACTTCGCTGTCATATGAGCCATGTAGCCCTCTACCAGTCACATGACTAAGTATCTCGACGTGTTCAAGGTGGGGGTGCTGGTTTCCAAGGTCCGTTCTCTGTGCCCATACACAGAGATGGTTACTTTTAAACAAATACTGTACTCATTTGCAAAAATAACCTCAGCAGTCCATGAAACTGAGACAGAGCATCTGGTTTTTCTTTGGAGCGACCTCTCAGCTGTCAGCAGAGGAATTCATGGTCCGTTGATATTTACTAATCTAGAGGTCCTCCTGGTACGTGTTGTGTCTTACACCATACCTCTGAAGTAATTCCCTCAAAGCTTATCCAAACCTAGATGTTAATCTCTTGGAAAAAAAAAAGATTTCATTAGGCCTTCAGAGTAGGCAGACTGTTACTCATTAGTGAGAACCTGCTTCTTTAGCTTATTGCTGTCTTTACTTAAGTAGGTACAATCCTCAGTTGGACCATGAATATTTATGAACAGACGGGCCTCAGTTGCCTTTTTCGATCCAAATGATTAGTGGTTACAAATATTCCGAAACAATTCTGATTTTATTCTGAACCGAACAAGCGGCATTCTCACAAGTGGTAAACGTTCATTCAATATTCATTAGCACCTGCTTCTGCTATGACTCTGAGCTTCACATATGGCGGAACATGTCGTTCTTCAGGGTGTAAGAAGAATTCAGGTACCCTGCTCTGCTTTTTCCGAAGGACCTTTGGTACAACTTCTTCGAGATCTCCAACATGACCGCCAGGTGGTTAACATTCCGTGTCCTGACAGCGAAAGGGTAGGGGTTGCTTTTAAAACAATTTGTCAGGTAGCGTTGCCTTGGGGATTTTTTTTTTTTATTGTATTTTTTATTCTTTTTGTAGACCTGTTAGAGTGTCCGAATGAGGATGACACCAGCAGGCTACCGACCGTGGCTAATGTCCAGGTGATAACCTAACCGGAACGGGGCCGTCTCCGAGGTCTCTTAGCCGTTACCATGGCGCTGTGCGAGGACGGGCCATGAATTCCAATGGGCTGAAGCACGGCAGGGAGAAGGAGACACGGGCATCCAGAAGCCCCTCTTTAAGAGGACACAACACGTTATCACCTGGGGCAGGAGATAAAGGCAGATTTAGTGGAAGCAGGAAACGGGGTCACAGCCCAAGACATTTGTCAGGAGGATTACCAAAACAGGGAAGGACAAATTGGTTTCATTACTGTTGATCAATTTCCTTACTGATCTGAGTAGTCACACACACGTGCTCCATCCTAATGCATTTTACTCTCCAGTACTCAGACGGGCTGCTGACACAATCAGAGTACTGATCACCGTGATACTGTAAGTGAATGGCACAGTGTTGACTCACTGTAGTAAGTCCGCATAGGCGCCACATTAACCGTTGAGTATGGGGAGTGCAAACGCACGCTCATGTTCCACAGGCAGACGAACACACCGAGAACTAAAACAGTCCCATGCTGATACTATTCATACACAGGAACACACACACTTGGGGAAGAACTCCAAGTGAGGTATGGAAAGCGAGGTGGGGAAAATAATGGGAGTATGGGGTGGGGGGGAAGAAAAATGGCAGAAAAAAAAACAAAGATAAGCGAGAAACAAAAGAAAGATGAGACTACAAAAGGAAGATAAAGGAGATGGAGAAGCCAATAATCAGAAAGAAAAAGGGCACCAGCTGGGAATGTCCTTTGTAATAATTTCAAAATGTTTACTTTTTCTCCCCTTGGCTGTTTCATTTATTTATTTTTTTGTGTATGGATTTTATCTTCACAGTGAAAAGCATTTAGCCTTCAGGCAGTCGCACAGCGGGAATGAGCGGGCAATTAAAAGGGACGGCGGCGAGGAATAAGGGGATGAAAAACTCAGATGTAGGGGGTAGGTGTGTGCAGAAAAATGACACTCTAGGCCAAGCTGAGGTGCGGGGCTTGGCTCTGAATGGGAAGGGTTCGAGAGCAGTTAAATCAACGGGGATGGGGGGTTGTGGGGGCATGAGATGTGTAGATGTTGCTAAGCAGGTGTCGGATGTGTCTGCCGACTAGGATGGTAGGATCGTCCTGGAGATGGGAATGTGGGTGGGGAAGTTGGACGGGCGAGTAGAGAAGCAGTCGGGAAGGGGGGGGGGGGCAGGAGAGGGGCAGCAAGCCATTAAATACCACTTTATTACCAACTCACCTTCACAGCACAGGAGGAATTTGGTGGGGTTGCCATTTTACAGCACCTAAATTTACTACAGGACAAAAAGAGGGTATAACGTTTACAAGATGACTGAGGGAAAGGGGTGGGGCAAGGAGGGGGTGTGTCTTACAGGGGTTGGGCCCAGGAGACAAACCTGCCACCCTCTGCTCCTCTTCCAAAGTTTTTGAACCCTGGGTCCATCAGCATCCAATCAGGGCCTCACAAAGACAGTAAATGTGATTTGCAGACTGCCCCCCCACCCACCCACGCTGCATCTTGCGGGCGGCTACAGCCGGCCCATGGGGGCAGTAAAGGCCAGCAGCAAACAGATCAACCATGACAGTCGTCAAAAGGGTGTTGATTATTCGGAGTTTACTGTGTGTATCTGCTGCTGATGACAGGGAATAGAAAATGGGCAGATTGACTCGGGGTTCACAGACCTGACAATGGATCTCACCAACATCACAACGTGCATAATATTAATTCTGTGTCCCTGCATAATTGTATAGAATCGATATGTTAGTCATTTTCATTATTAACCCTCTGACTGTCTGCATCGCACTGGAATTAACCCTTTTTCCCCCTGTCTGTTGTATCATTAAGCCTCTTTGTGCCCATCTATCATGCTGAATTAACCATCTCTGATTAGTAAAGACATCTGTGTCATTGGTCTTCCTGAGATCCAGGCATGTTTTCAGGTGTGTTTTTACTGTGCACAGCACAGTACTCAGCCGAGCATCTAGCATTTGGATGAGGGTGGAAAATTCTCCACAGTGGAGAGTCGCTCACCTTGTGGTGGGCTTTGAGATATGGGGGATTCTGATGGCTGGGTAGGCTGGGGGGGTATGTTAATCTTGTTCCAAAATTTAATCGCCAAATTGCTGTTCACATCACAGGGCAGAAGCTGCAGTGCGATCTCATTTTACCCCCCTCAGGGGATAGTTTTACTTGTCTTTAGTCACGAAATTCGAATCTGTGTTTGTTTTCCTGAGTAAATTGTTGTAATTACGCCTGTCTTTCCCTCCTCTCTCATTCCCTTCCCCATTCCTCTAATCAGTTCAATTCATTTAGCATTATTGGCATGAGAAATAAAAATGCATATTGCCAATGCTGACAAATGGCAGATGACATTATAAACAAAAGACGAATTTCAATTTCAAGCTGGTTTGTTGGCGGGATCTAAGACCAAGGTGGCGCCAAAACAGCTAACAATGAACGGGAAATAAAGAAGCAGTGCAGAGAACGGATAGACTGGTTAAATTGTGCCGCTGTGTTAACACTCCTGTCCAGTTTCATTTGGGTTTAGCAGCTGATGGTGGTCATTTTGTGGGAAAAATATAGAAAAATGTCCAGTAGAAAATGCCAGAAGTGAAAGAAATGGGCTCCTTATCTTTTTGCTGGTCTACAAAATTTAGGGAAAAAGTTCCCCAGCATATATTTAATGGCTTCATGATTATATTTCATGGTGGTGTTTCTGCTGTGCTGTTTTCAGCTGTGTCAGGGTTTTGGGGGCCTCTTAATTCACCCTTATTTCGAAAGCAAAGCATGAGCTAAGTCAGTCTGGAGACTTTGGGGAGGCTGCAATTTTGTCCTTTTAAAATATATACCTGTCCCGAACTGCTTCACTGCAATACATCTACTGTGGAATTGAGGGTCAGAAGGGAACCCGTGTTGGGTGGTAACTTGAAGGCCATGGGACAGGCCATGCATTGTATAAAGTACTGACCCAAATAATGGCGCATTTCCACCGCATGGTACCGGTTCGACTCGACTCAGTTCGACTGGGCACGCAATTCCCTTAACGTCATCTTTACTGCGACAGACAGGCAAGAGCAATGGATGATATATAGGGATTCTGTATTTGATTGTCTGTATATGGCTATTTGTCACAGAAAGGAAAAAACTTTATTTCAGAAGAGGCTGAGTGCAGCAAAACAAAACAGCACTGAAAAACGGTGGTCTACTCGGTCAAACGCCCAGACAGACGGTCCGGCGGTGGCTGCTTTGCAAATAGTGAAAGATCTGAAACACGCATACACAGCATACCCATTTTAAAACATATGTAATAGTAGTTGACCATGGCGTGGTTTTGCAGGCGTCCATATTGGTTAAAGTTAAAAACAATAAATGGTTAGTTGAATCCAAGATAGCTTGCTATAATGATTTGCTCAGTATATCCTGTCGTGTGTTAATGACGCACTGCTGTTGATTCTCTCTGACCAATCGGTAGCCTGCAGCGTTTTCACGTGACCATCGTAGTACCTACTCGGTTCGATTAGAACCATGGCTGAGATGGGACCCACAAAACGGTAACAGGTACTATCCTCAGTTTTTCCAAATGGAAAGGCAAAAACAGCAAGTAGATTCGAGGCAAGTTGAGCCAGTACCATGCAGTGGAAATGCGTCATAGGGTTACCAGACATGAGATGCTATATAAATGTAAGAGATCCTCCATTTTCTACTCACTAATCCTGGAGGGGCCTGGAGCCTATCCCAGGCAGCATAGGTCGCAGGGCTGGGGTTCACCGTGAGTGGGATGCCTGTCCATCGCTGGACACACAGTCTTGTATGCACAGTCATACTTAGTGGGCAACACCTGCTGTCATTAATTATGCAGCCACACGCAGGGCAAGTAGAGGCCAGGCTTGCAGCTCTGTTGCAGCGCTCACTGCAGTCATGGCAGAGGCCTGTACTCATTTGTTGATTCGTCAATGACAAGTATGGCTGCTGGGTTTGATATTTCAGTTTTGCTTAATTGCTATCTTCTTTCAACACCTGCTGCTAGCTTGTAGACTGGGCCGCATTTCAGCTCTACAAGCCTGGCACTGTACTGCGTGATGAGACGCTTATCTCTCATCATCTGAGTCGTCCGGGTAGTAGGCTCTGTGATCAACTTGCCAAGACTGCAGATTTGACCGTTTGACTCTGAGCAGCTCAGCAGGCCTGGTGTTTGGCTCTGCAATTAGTTCCTCATGCCTAGTAGGGCATCCTGATGAGCTCCCTAGGTGTGGCGTTGTGTCATGTGATTGCTTAGACATGATTGTGGTCTGTGATCGTCTCAGTAGATCTGGCAAAAAAAACTCCATGATCAGCTTGGCAGGCCAAAATAATTGAGTATGGATAGAACACACACTGTTTTTGTTTAGTTAATCGGGGTGCCTTGGCTGATCCGCATCCCTCAGGCTGCAGTGCACTGTGAAGTATGGAGCTGTCAGTAGCGTGCAGGCCCTGCCCTCACACAGCAGAGAGAACCATTTGTCACCTCATGGCATGCTTTGAAATTTGGGTAAATTTGGGTTATCTCGTGGAAGTACTCCTTCCTGGCGTCCTCGCTATTGTCTCTGGGTACAGCAAGACGAAACAAGACAAAGCATAGTCACCGAGGCGAGGCAAACGTTGAAAAGCAGAAGGACTTCATTGATTTGAGAGTGGCTGATTATCATGGTTTGATTAAGGTGGGGTGGTGGGGTCATAGGAACCATAATCAAACGACTGATAGGCATAGAGGCAAGCCCACACCTGCTCTCCACACGGAGCGAAACGTGAGCACAGGTCCTCCCGGTGCCGTACGAAGGGCTCTTCCTGACAGCCTGCCCGTGCTTACTCCACAACAGATGAATCATCGTCTTCTCATCCTGTCATTTGCTTTGAATGCTTCTGACAAGCAGATCGTCTGCCCACAGCTGCTAACCCCTCCCGCCAGTCAATATCAGCCACGATCGAGAAACTCCTTCATTCACGACTGCCCTGCACTGATTTGTGCCTTCAGAGATATTGTTTCCTGGGAGTGATTCACAGTTGGTTCCTTTCAAAGGTTGAGGGAATCGTTTCCTTATATTGGCAAAGTGTGTTGTTTTTTTAAATTTCTTTTTGTAATTAATTTCCCCTACATAGTTATGCTATTTTGCCACAGCCTGCCTGTGTGAATGTGATATTTAAATATCATTTAACGGGCCGACGGACGCGTTCACAGGATGGCTTTGCTCTCATCCCCCCCCAGCTGCGCACAGACATGGACAGGGGTGACGGGCGCACAAAGTACATGCTGAGAGGGGAGGGCGCTGGGTCAGTGTTCGTGATCGACGAGAAGACCGGCAACATCCACGTCACCAAGCCCCTGGACCGGGAGGAGAAGGATGAGTACCGGCTGATTGCCACGGCAACTGACCGGCAGACGGAGCGTGCCCTGGAGCCATCCTCCCAGTTCATCATCCGGGTGCAAGACATCAATGACAACCCGCCCGTCTTCCAGGATGGACCCTACAGTGCCACCATACCCGAGATGGCCAACATTGGTGTGTACCTCTGCCTCTTTAATGACAGAAGTTAGAATAGCAGCCTAAGGGTCAGCAGGTGCATTGCACGTGTCCACCAGGAGGGGGAGTCACCAGTTTGTAGCTCCTTGCGTATTCTGCCCTCATGGTGTTCTGCTGCACATCACTGAGCAGAGAGGCAATAAAGATGGGTGGCAGCCATATTAATTCTCTCCTGTCCTCTCCTCCTTTTGTCCTTCTTTCTTCCTCTGTCTCACTGCCCCACATTTCTTTCTCTCTATCTACCCCCTCGCTCCCTTCTCTCATTCATTCTCTCTTTCTGTCTGTCTCATGTCTCCATTTAACCTGTTCCTCCTCACTCTCTATCCATCCTCTTTTCCTCATCACCCTCCCTCACTCTCTCCCTCACTCTCTTCACCGTTTTTATACCATGATCCCTCGCTTTCCTGCTCTCCCCGTCTCTCGTCAGTCTTTCCTGTACCCTGCTCTCTCTCTCTCCCTCTCCACTCTCTCTGTACCCTGCTATTTTTCTTTTTCTGTCTTCACTCTCCCGTGCTCTGTTCCCTCTCTCTCTCCCCCTCTCCCTCTTTCTCCGTCTCATCAGTCTCCCTCTCTCTCCACTCTCCCTATACCCTGCTATTTTTCTCTCTCTCTTCACTTACCCTATACCCTGCTCCCTCCCTCTATCTCTCATCAGTCTCCCTATACCTTGCTATCTCTCTGTCCCTCTCTCTTCACTCTCCCTATACCCTCTCTCCCTCTCTCTCTCCTCCTTTCTCCATCTCGTCAGTCTCCCTTGCTCTCTTCACTCTCCCTATACCCTGCAATCTCTCCCCTTCTCCCTATATCTCACTCATCAGTCTTCCTCTCTCTGTCTCTCCACTCTCCCTATACCCTGTTGTTTTTCTCTTTCTTTCTTCACTCTCCCTATACCCTGCTTCCTCTGTCTCTCATCAGTCTCCCTCTACCCTGATATCTCTTTGTCCCTCTCTCTCTCCCTCTATCTCCACTCTCCCTCTAACATTCTTTCTTCTCTCTGTCCTTTTATTTTTCTCAGTACTCGCCTCTTCGGATACTTATTTTCATAACAGGCCATTTAATCCAAGGAGACTCACATAACATACTATGCATTTTTCTGCCAGTTCGTTTATTTTCACCCAAACAGTCCCCCAGATATTTACCATATAGAGATTCTTATTAATTGATTTGCTCAAGGCGGTTCATTCCATCATGATGCACATCTGGGCTTACTGGTACACATCTGGAACCGCTGATGCACATCTGGGCACCTTGACGGGGGGGGTCCGCACTTTGAGCTGTTACCGTGCCCCTGCTCCTGATGTCATATAGATGTCATGGAGTGCCTCGGCCCAGTTTGGTGCGACCTCGTTCAGCCCTACCCCCCACCTCCGGGGCTGGCAGGCTTGATGGGTTGACTCATCCCAGTTAGTGGCCTTCCCTCAAAGCTAGTGCTGCCGCTTCTCAGCATGTACAAAAAAAGAAAATGGCAACTTCGACCTTAAGTTACCCCGACTCCTGTGCCGAATCATCGCACTCGCTAACGAGGCGGTGTAGGGCTAAGCCACAGCGGGGACGTGAGGATTGGATTACATCTCCAAGCGATTCATTTGTCTGAATGACGCTAAAATCTTTAATCACCACCCAAAGCTGCTCCCTATTTTTTTAATACCAAATTTGCATACTCGTATATCAAGTAATAAGTGCATTTAATTCTCACACATTCATTTTAGATTTAATTTTAGGTTATGAGGTAATAATTGTCAAAGTCGTACAACTCTGTTTTCAAAGTTCATTAAACAGGCCCTAATGTAACGCTTTGTAAAATGAGTTCTTGATGACATGTAGTGGTTGTGTTTTGCTTTAGTGGGGTAACCGTGATATGCTAAGTCGTGTTCTACACGGAGTAGGCATTGGCTGGTACATTCTAGGTTTGTTTTCAGCTCAGAGTTATTTCCAGCATTAAAGACAAGCTCTTAGTGCTGGGCGATGGGTACCAAAGCGTAGGGTAACTTCCAAACGCAGTTCAAATACTGTGTATTCTCATGTGATCGCCTCAGAGCGGGTAAACCTTGGGGCTGAAACAGTAGTAGGCCCTACATCTTAAATCTTAAGGCTCCCCTCCAAGTCTTTCATGCTCCCTCTATCTACAGTCTCTCTCCCTTCCTCGGTGGCACAGCCAAAGCTTTGATGTCAAAAACAGCGACAGCTGCTCCAACAATCCACTCTCCTCTCGAAGATGCCAAGCAGTCACCCATGGGAAATGTAGTTTTTCTTCACTGTTATCATTTATTTATTTATTTGTTTGTTTGTTTGTTTGTTTCTTTAAAAATTTTAAGCTTTTCAGGCTAGGCTGATAGCCTTTGATTTCTTTGGAAAGGCAAAGAAGGGAAATGATGGGGATGTTTTTGCAGCAGGACAGCCTAACGATCTTGGAAAGGGGACCGTGTGGGGGTGGAGTGAGAGAAGGGGGTGTCGGTGGGAGAACGGAAGGATGAGTCTGAAAGTTAAGGAGAAAAAAAAAGATATATGTATAGACTGGCAGAAAGGAACGGGTGAATGGGGGAAAGGGTAATGGAGTGAGACAGGTAGAACATGCAAAGAGATGGAGGAAAGAGGGAGGGAAGAGGATGACAGGAGGGTGGGTTAGAGAGGGGTAATTGAGGCTCCCTGTTACAGCAGGGTAACAGAAAGAGGTAAGGACTGTGATGGACTGATGGATATGATGAAGAGGAAACAACTATAACTATCATCGGCTTCTGGCTTCAGTGACTTATCAGGATTTTGTCCTTTAGTGCTTTTAGCATCAACGCCGAAGCCTCATGGGAAACAGGAAAATCCCCAGGCGCCATAACTCGAACCTGCAGCTTTAGGATCATCAGGTGCCGTTCTATAATCTCCCTGCTTCCCCTGCCTCCCCGGTTGCCACTCTGTCCGCCCACATTGTCAGGCCTGCTCAAAGCTGGCCGTCACCCCCTCTGCTGGGCAGACTTTAGCTACAGCTCCTGCCCCACGGTGCCCCCTGTACCTACTTGTTCAATACAGAGTCCTTTTTTTTGACATGGCATTCAGCGCTCGACATGTCAGGCAAATAGCTTGTAAATTGTTAAAATAAAGCAGAACTTTGGCAGGTTTGGAAAAGCACTTATTTCTTTCTGTGAATTGAAATCTCAGGAGTGTGGAAATGCGGCTTGTCGACATGACGACGGTGTGGGCGAGGCCCCTCCCATTCAGATGTCTTCATCGGCCGCTCGGGAACCTCCTCTGAGTTGGCTTGCCTTGTCTCTGTAAGCGTGTCTCAAAGCTACATGCTGCGACGGGCTGGTCGTCTGAGGGACCTCGATCCCATTCGGCCCCAGGGGCGAGACGAGTTGACCCAGTCGGGTTCAGGGCCAGTAGAAAACGCACACAGTATATAAACAGCAGATCTGACACTCTCCCTTATGAAGCCAAAATGAACTGTAGTATATTAACTCAATTCTGTCCTGTAGTGGTGCCAAAAGCACTTAGGATTGTTGACAGGATGTGTTACAAGCCTCTGCAAGGCGACTGTTTTGTGATGCCCTCGGCCCAGTTTTCAGCAGCATTTGGCGGAAGTTTTCACAATTCGTTTAGCGCAAATAAAGAAATAATTACATTTAAGAACTGAATTAAAAACTCACGGTTCAATAATTGTTTAAGGTCTTTGTTGCCGAGCAATTTTACAGATTCTAATGTGTAATAAATCATCGCCCACAACAGTGTAATTAAAAAAAAAAATACAAATTCTGAAAAATGAAAAGTTAATTTTGCAGCAGATTTGGACGTAATTTAGTCACATGGTCTTGAATAAAGTCAGTGAAGTCTGTGCCATCCTGTGATTAGCTTTACTGTGCTGTTTCTGCTGTGGTACGCTTTGTTTTTTGACTAATGGACTGTGTAAAACACGTGGCTTTAAATGAGAATGAAACTGCATTCTTTAGCTATCAGATTATAAATCTGGCTGGTGCACGTGACTCTCTGGGAGTCATGACAGATCCCAACAGGTATCGTCTGTTGTGACTCTGTCAGGTAGATGTGTCACAGACAAGACAACCTTCCTCTCCCGTTTCTGCACTGCCTGGGCTTGCAGTTAATGACAAAATATTCATCAGCATTCAGTGCAGAGCTAAGTTTTGATAACTAACTCTCATACACTGTATTCGGCAACAGCTGACGCTGCTGCAGTTTTGGGAATTTAAGGCACAAAAAATAATAAAAATACATTTTCTTGAGTGTCACTTTGATTTTCAATTTGGAAAGAAGTTCGCCATGTGTAACATTATGATGTGCGAGTCAAGATTCCTGGCTCTCTTTAAATCAAGTTCCTTTGGTCCAGTCTGTGTAACCTCTGTCAATACCCCTGTTACCTAGGTGATCATTTCTAACCTTGTCAAGCATGTTTATCATCTTGGTGACCATGTCCCCTTCTGCCTCTGGCAGGGTACATGTATCATTTAGGTGACTGTCACCCATCTGGCCAAGCAAATGTGAAGGTGGGCCTATTTTGCACCCAGGTAGTGTCCCCAATGGGGGGGGGGGGGGGGGAGGGTTTTTTGTGGTG
>JAACJT020000064.1:13180712-13201945 GCA_009936485.2 Gymnarchus niloticus | reverse complement strand
CTTGGGGATGTGTTTTGTTGCTGCCTCTTGTACAATGTTATAAACCTCTGTCCATAGTTCTTCAGGTACTCTATCTAACAGATCTAATCCCTTGAATTTGTTTGTCACTTCTACTGTGTATTCATGAGGAATGCTATTGAGATCATATCTGTATGGCACAGAGGCTTTCCCTACTTTTTTCAGTTTGTTTAAATTTTGCAATAAGTAGTTCAGAAAAGACTTTGGCAAGGCTCCTAAAAGTCCACAGTCTGTGATGGGAAGACGAAGGCATCCTTATGAAAGTGTGGTACCTTGCATTTCAGTGCATTTATGATGATTATAATTTATTAATTAGTATAATAATTATTTAATTTATTCCTTGAGCACTTTGGATAAAACTGACTAACAATGCAGTGCAGTTCATTAGTCTTGCCGTAGATGGGTGAAGCTCGCAGTTTAACACGGCGGGTTCGCTGTAGATGGATGAAGCCCCGCAGTAATGAGAAGCATTATGGGTGATAATGTCTGTGGAGAGACCATTACAAGATCCTCTTAAAAGAATTACAAATGATGTCTTGTTCTTTTGTCTGTTAACCTCTCGTATATGTTAATATTTCATCCAAAATGCCTGACATTTTCTGCTTGAAAAGACAATAAAAACTATGGCCATAAACATCTGTGATGTAGAAGATGTTTTTTTACCTCTCCCTCAATTTTGAATGGTATATATTAGTCGAGCGGCGTTTTTCTTCATAGCTAGGTATAATTTGGCAAAAACAATAATTATAATGAGAAGGCGATGTAGTAATGACAGTAGACAGTAATAAGCATAATGACAAGCCAGTGCCAATTGTGAGCATAACAAACTCCTCCTCTGTTCGAATTAAAGTTGGTGTATGTGATGTTTTTCTGATGCACTCAAACCGAAAAAACATGTAAACGTGCAAATTGATTTGTCATGTATCCCCCAGGTATAAAATGGAAGATCTCCCATGATGCCTCATTCGCTATTTGTGAGTTGTTTGCATTACTTGGTTCGCACGTTTCCGTGGTCATTGGATCTTTGTGTTTCTGCAGACATGATGCTGTTTACTTCCTGCAGTGAAGTTTTTTTGTGTAGATGGATTAAAGCTAACAGCATATTCAGCACACCCCTGAATGACTGAGTCTGTTCTTCCTACCTCATATATTACACGAAGTGTAATATGTTGTTGACGATACCCAATGGATGTACAAAGTGCAGCCTAAGGGCGTGAAGATCATGTCATAATTGTTTCTTTTTGGGAGAAGGAGGCAGCAGTCTTTAGGGCTGCAGGTCAACGATATGCTCGTCTTGAGCGCTGAGGAAAGCTTTTCAACGGGCTGGGTTTTCAGACCCCCGCAGAGTAACACCTCTTCCTATGCCTTGTGACGGCAAATTTCCTGTTCCTGAGGAGAAGATGGCTCTTAATAAAAGTATAGAGATTCTGAGTGGAAAAAGTCCTTTTACTTTTTAGCCATATGTGAGACTTGGCTCTCTTGACGGATCCTACGGAGTTGTATAATGCCGATTTACGCTAAATTATCCTCCCCAAGGTCTTGTCACGGGTAACTGCAGCCAGCTTTATAGAGGGTAAAATCACTGGTCTGTCGCCCGAGGAGCAGTGAGGGATCTTATCTTCTGCCATGCCTCGAGCACTTTTACGTCTCACAACTTCTTACACTGTTTGTGAAATCGGGTTTTATGCTTCGCTGGCAATAAAAAGAATGGATGTCAGACCTGGAATATTCCACAATGTGGTGCATAAAGGCGACATTTAAGGAGGTGCAGTCTGGGCATATTGACCACTGCCCTTAATACATAGGGTTTCATTCATCATCTTGGAGGGGGGCTGTTTGATAACATATTCGAACATGCTGTGATGATCTTATCACAGCCGGACGGGGATGTTGGCGCTGAGGGTAATCGTAAGGATCTCTAGGCACTGTTGTAGCACGAGTGACGCTGTGAACTGCAAGGAGGGTTTACGAAATCATAATCCACCGAGCCTTGTGAAATAGCCGTCCATGCCAAGGTGGCCAGGGCAAACCCGACTTGTTCGATAAATTCGCCATGAAATCGATCTTTGCCGTACCGCTCCAAACCCTTTCTGCAAACAGCCATCCTCCCATCCCACGATCAGCTTTTTCCCTCTGGCGTTCCACTGCCACCTCAGCGCACCTTCGATTAATTCACAACACGTGATTACATCCCAGGGGCCAAGTTGGAGCCGCACCCACATCATCGTTCACCGTTACCATGCAAATGAGAATCCAACAGCTCAAAAAAAACATCTCGCGAAAGTACAATTATACATAGGTGTAAACAGAGTTAGTATGCCTCCAACAGCCCTTAGGTGATATATTTCCTTGAGGGATGTCAGCCCATTTCCAGGGTCGACAAAGATCCATGATGCCCACACCTATTGTTTCAAGTGGGCTTTACAAGTGATTGGTGGTGTGGAAATGCCCTTGTAAATAAGATTGATCTCATTCGAGTCGATAATTGTGGTCAAATGTGCAAACACATAAATACTGTACATGCATCTGCAAATCCAGTTCCGCTCTCTCTCTAGTCTGTAGAGGGCAGTGGTGTGACCGTCGTTTTCGTTTACTGAGATTTGTAATATTAATGCGCTGTCATTCCTGCTCGGTTGGTGTACTTATACTGTCTGGCTCTCTCTGCCCCTGTCTCCTTTCCCAAGCCATTCCTCTCTCTGTGGTCTCTGTTCCTCTCCAACCTGCCGTAAGTCCTCTCCCCAGACGACAGTTCTGTTCATCCCCGTCCCGCGTTTAAACGCATGCAGATTTTATGCGCGCCTTCATCAGCCGTTCACTTTTAGCGAGCTTGACACTTTTCTGAGATGATCCTGTGCATTTGCTATTTCGCTACTTAAACACACGGGAAATAAGGTAACCCCTACACACACACACATGGCCCAATACCCTTTCTGCTTTTACCTCTCCCACCGTTTATCTCTCTTACTTTTACTTAATGGCCAATTTGGTCAAAGATGGGTGCCGAGGGGCCTGCAGTAGACATCCAGCTGCAGCCCTGAGAAGTCCCCCCCGAGGGCTTGAGCATACGGGTTTGGTGAGGTGTGTGTTTGTGTGTGAGTATGGGGGAAGGGGGGCAGTGTACTTTTGACCAGGGGCTCATCACAACGATCCCACACATCACTCAAATTATTTCCCGCTCCGTGTTCTATGGTATTTAAGTAGGCAGGCAAATGAGAGCGCAAATAGAAAAACAAACAAACAAATAAGAACCAGGCTAGGGGCTGAATCCCGTTTTAGATTTCAAAGCACACTCGTTCGTTTTTTTTTTTTTTTTTAAATTCCTTTTTTTCTTGTTCGCGAGTGAAACAGAAACGGCCGTGAAGTAAACGCCTGTGCTGCTCGACGCCCTGCTGCAGACACGCGACTCAATCACCGCAAACCACAGGAGGAGGCAGGCGGCCAATCAGCCAACCGCAAATGACTGTGTTTGTAAAATTGATTCTGTTATCTGAAAGGTGAGGGGCGCGGTGAAGACTTTAGAGGCGCCGCTCAGAGCAGTCCTGAATTTTACCTAGCATAGAGACCTTGACGGCCTTAAACTGTCACCTTCTTCAAAGCGGTGATCCACCAATTACTTTTTAATTTAGAGATTCCTGCATGAAAGACACACTGTTTTGTTTTTAATTATATAATACAGAAAAAGGCACGTCTTCTGCTGTGTGCGTACGTGTGTTTATTTCAAACGCACGCAGACTGCTTCTGCGGTTTATTCTTGTCTGTGATGAAGGTATTTATGCATGCCTGTGGCAATGCTCATGTGATTTTGACACCTTATGTATCTCTCTTGCTTTAGGTGGTTATTATTTTTTTATTCAGGATGTGAATGCTTTTTGGCCTTTTGAAATATTTTTTTCAGCATTGATTGTGAGCACAATAAATTATTTAGTCTGTATAACAAAGGAGGTTTTAATAGTGAGGTTTTACTCTGTTCAGCTGAGGAAATAAGCTAGAGAAAATATTTCTGGGTTAGGATTTTTGATGGATTCTTGTACCATACGTATTCTACCGTAGATCATTAGCAAATAATTCTACAGCAAGGAATTTGTCTGGTCAATAAAAATCCAAAAATATTATTCATTCAGTACAGCATTTATTTTGTAAGCTTAAGTCATTTCAAACCTCTAATGGCCGGAAATTTAAAATATGTGGGTGAAAATTAATAACGTGAAATAATCAAACTATTATTCTTAAATAATATGCTATTACTGAAACTGCAGTTTTAATTGACAATAATAATCATTATCCTCGCTGGAAATGGTTGAGTAATTCAGAGTAATTGAATCAATTATGAGCAAAAGTGGCAGTAACATAGGTAAGCTTATTATTAAATGTTCCTTTTTTTTTGGTCCATATATACAGGGCTGTAGGTTTTTTTCTGCCCTATCTGATTCTGCTAGCCAAGGCAATTTCCTGGGCCTGTTTTCAATAAAAGGAAAACCTTCGTTATATTTACTTTCAGACCCAAGAATTTTGCATTCACAGCCCCAGGTTCTGTTTGTGCGACGTGGGGCAAAAAGTCTGCATATCTCCCCATCCTCAAGGGCAAAGGGGCATCAAAGACAGACGGGGTGGAAACACACTGCCAAACTTGTCTTATGTTCTCATAAGATAAAACAGTCAAGAACCAGGCAACCAAGCCCAGTCAATTAGCCAGAGTGTGTCACCATGGAGACCAATCAAACGAGAGACACACCTGGGGCAGTGTGAATAACCCAGCTTATTTTCCCTGGCTATCGCTTGATGTTGAACACAGCTGGACTTAAACAGCAGCCTTAGTACTGATGACAAATCTCATGCTGGCAGTGGTTGGCAGTATGCGTTGTCTACTTTTAAGCACTACAGACTGTAGACAGATGGTTTCTTGGGCTAGAATATTACAAGTTCAAATTCCAAAAAAGGCCACTTCAGAGCTTGTTTATTTATTCATGAATACTTGCCTGCTTAATGGGGAATTAATGCCATACAGTGTCATGGTCTAAACTGAGAGAAAATATAATTATATATGAATAAAAATCCTCTAGGGATCCAAATATGACAACTAGCTACCCAAACACCCCATCCAGAAAAGCGATGAATCTTTGATCAGCTTTTGATCAGCACTTTCTTATGTTGGCCAGTGATTTTTCAGCAGTGCCTCGGATGTCGTTGGCTATAGGAGTCTCTCGGGAAAAGGGGGAGGCGAACAAGAATAGATGGAGTTATTGGTAATGGTGCTTATGATTTGAAGTCTGGGCCTCTCTCCCTCAGGTTCCTGGACCTTCTCGGTGTCTGAGCTGGCCTTGCCTGGCGCAGAAGTGGGCCGACTGTCGGCAACTGATGCCGACCTGGGGGACAACGCCAAGCTGGAGTTCAGCATCCTTGACACCGATGGGGGGGACACCTTCAACATCACAGGGCTGGACAGTGAAGCCATAATCACCCTGAACAAGGTGGGGGGAGAAATAAAAAGACACACGCATGCCTCTGCATGCATGTGTGCGCTTCTATGTGGACACAAAAGCAGCACACTCAACACAGATACGCATAAAACACGTAAGCATATGGACATACACACACACTGTGGTGCAGACTAGTGCAAACATTCATGCACGTGTAAACTTGCCCGGGGGAGCTGAAACATGATCACTGGAGATTGTGGGAAGCGGATCTCTTTTCCCAGGCATTGACTGGGAAAGGGCGCTTGATGAAAGGGAGAAGTGTGACTGCAAGTGGACAGGCTGAAGGCAGCCCCCGCTGCGAGTGCACCCTCCTAACATGTCCATTGAACATCTGATATTGCAGGCTTTGATCTTTCTCCGTGCCCTAGTTGTAAGGCGAGCAGCAGACTTTAAAGGCTCTCTTAACGGGCTCACTCACTTGTCTGTGCTTTCAGAGCACTGTGGATAATACAATTACTGAGGAATTAAGGGTGCCGGCTTATCTACGGCAAAGCTCCAGATAACCATCTCATGCGCTCCAGAAATCGTTAGAGCTAATGTATATAGATACAGTGGAGGCACAGTGGCTAAATGGGTGGAGCCATTGCCTGACACCTCCAGGGTTGGAGATTTAGAATCCTCTGCAGTTTGCTTGTTTTCCCCATGTTGTGCTGGCTTCCTTCAGGTAATCTAATATCTTTCCACAGTCCCAAAACTATTAGTCCAGGTAGGGTAATTGGCATTTCTAAACTGCCCATGGTGTGTGTTCTGTGATGCACTAGCATTTCATGGTATATCCCATGCATAGTACCCTATGCTGCCTGGGGTCCCCCTTGACCCTTACTAGGATAAGTGTTTGGAAGTTGGATGGATGGTTTATAGGTACAATAGAATGCATTCACAAATAAAGCACATAGCAGAGATTTATTATAGCTCCACGGGGGTCTACCCATATTTGGATATTTCAGCCATTTCCTACTCTCGTGTCACACTCGCTAAATAAATCAGCCACTAGGGGGCCGACTGGGTGGTGGATAGGTCAGTAGGTTGGGGATCTGTGCCCATGTATGGAAGGCTATGGGTCTGAGTCCTTGGCTTGTGGCCCTGACTGCTGGATGTTGGCCAGCCATGCGCTCTGACCCTTTTCCTCATGATATTTTGTGCAGCGGTATCGGAAAATAAATAAATGGGGCTGGTGCCACTCACTGCTCAATGGCACAGACTGAGAGTGACTGTCCCGCGTCAGCCATGTCAGAACTGAGCTGCCCGATTTATGCAAATAAGCCAGGGCTTACATGACACGGGGGTTTGATGTTGACATGTCATCGCCGATCTGAAGCATTGACAAGTCTCACTTTATTTTTTAAAGTTGCTAATCTTCTTACCATGTTGCCTGTTAACATTGAGCAGGAGGTTTTCACATCGTGCCATTCAACATCATGCTGTAGTCCTTGCCTGTGTCGTAGCAGAAGTAGACATGAAGGCTGCTAATGCTGAAGTCCAAAACACGTTTTACCTAACCGTTAACCCACTTAACCTAACCCTCAGCTGTGGAATCCCGTTCTCCCCTTTCTGACTTTCTTCTAACATCAGTGCTTTACCTTAACTGTAGTTTTATAATAAATGTGGTGATTAGCCACTGCTTTCATCCAACCCTCTGCTTTCCATCCAAAACCCATTCATATGGCTCAGAGATATACCGTCCTCAGAGATGTAGTGCTGGCATCCTCAGGTCACATGTTGGCATCTGTATCCACAGTGTTCCCAGTTAGCTCACTTCTATTTATAAACTGTAAACCTCCTTTATTTTTGAATTGTTCATTTAAGTGGAAGTTGGCCGTGAGCCATGTCTGATTTATGCGTCAAATCAATGACAACCTGGGCAGAAGTCCAGAGTGGATTGAAGGTGGCCGGAGTGTGTGTGCTTGCATATGAGGTACACAGTATAAACACAGGGACGAACATGACAGCTTTCTCCTCTGACTTCACCTCAGCTTCCTTGCTTACTATGCCTGCATCCTCAGCATTAACATGTAGACTCTCGCATCTGCATACATGCTTATGATTGTCATTTGTACCAAACATATTTGCTCAACTCGTGGATCTTAGAGGTGTTCAGCATCCCTTTACTCAAGGTCTGCAACACAAACAGCTGGGATACATTAGTGCTTGTGAAACAGTAAAGTGCCTTCTGATTGCTATGGAGATCTCACCCTGCATCGTGAGGTTTGTTTTTTTTTAAATTCTGGAAGAGATGAGTATTGATTGTAAAAGTTCTGAGATGGACAGAGAGAGAGGTGGGTGTTATTTGTAAGAGATCCGAGTGTTGATTGCAAGTAAGGAGAGCAGTATGTATTAATTTGTGTTCCAATGTTTAAAAATTTAGAAAATTTGCTTGGCAAGTATTGCTAATTGGATCAATAAAATTCGCAATCATTCCACCAAAGCACTATTGGATTGAAAGCGAGTCTTAATTAATTATAAGAGAGTGATGAGTTTTTTTCTGAGGTAGGAAGGGTTTTTGTTCATAAGGCAGAAACACGGACGCACTTATTCCGCAGAACGACATGCAATGTTGATATGGTGTCTTTGAGTGAGTGGAAGGTACGTACCTGACCTTTTGGACAAGGCTGTTGATGTTCGTCATAAACCAGGAAAAGAAATGGAGATGAGGTGTGATAGCACACAGCGTGAAGCACAAGTGAAATTATGAATGATTCCTGTAGCTGCTTCATGGTCCATAAATAAGACGCTCGGCCGGATTTGATTGCTGGTATGCCATGCCTCCTGGATTCCCCACTGAAAACACTGAGGTGCATCCTTCCTGATCATAGATAAAGACTGGTATCTGTTTAGATAGAGAATGAATGGGTGATTGAGTGTAGAGATATGGACGTTCACTGCAGAGAAGAGCCACTTGTAACGTAGATGAGTGTTGATGCTGGGAGAAGTCGTTTATGGAAGATCATTTGGCTATTGGCTATAAGATATGAATAATGATTGTTAAAGAGATCACAGTTAGAGAGATTGTTGTATTGTAAGAGAAAGTGATGAGTGATGATCGTCAATGAGCCCCTCTAAGAGAAAGGTGTGAGACAAGAAACAGATGAGCATCAATTTATGAGAGATCTGTGTTTACTGTAAATGAGACGGGTTGTAAAAAGGAAAAGGACGAGAGCGGCTTGTAAACGAGAGATGAGTATTGATTACGAGGGGTGAGAGTTGATTGTAAAGCAAAGAGATGACCGCTGATTGTAAAAGAGATTGATGTGTACGAGTTGGGCGTAAGCCAGAGACGGCGAGCAAGGACAGGATGAAGGAGGCGATTGTGGCGGTGATCACGAGTGTGACGGTGGATGAAATGAGAGAGCGGCCCTAGCCCAGGGAGGGAGGATGATAAGTGGGTGTCTTCGGGGAAAGTGACAGCTGCTGTATCCTCCTCGGCCTTCCAGCCGGGACTACCGCTTCTCGATAGGCTGTAAGGGAGGACGGACTACGCTCATCAGAAGTCTCCTCCATATTGGTGTGATGAACCCAAACCAGGATGGTCGCCTGTCGCCTCTCCTGTGCCTCCATGCCCATACCGTTAGTTTGTTTCACTTCTGTTCGTTTTCTTCCTGTCCCTATGGCGCGTCTTTCTTGTGGACACAGGCTTAGGTTCTGCCCAGGCTAAAGCGTGACACAGCTCGTTCTCCTTCACATGTACTCGCCAATTCCTGACTGCCTGCGTGGCACCGGGCGCCTGTGCCGCGTGTTTTGCTAATCAGTCGTTCCCCCAGGCCGTGGACTACGAGAGCCGGCGGTCCTACTCGTTCGCGGTGGAGGTGCTGAACCCCCTGGTGGACCCTCGCTTCCTGAGACGCGGGCCCTTCAAAGACAGGGCCAGCGTTCGGGTTCAGGTCCTGGACGCCGACGAGCCTCCCCGCTTCACACGGTCCAGCTACCTGCTGGATGTGTATGAGAACTGCCCTCCACCGTGCCCCGCCGGCCGGGTGGACGCCATGGACCCCGACACGGGCCTCAGCAGTAGCATCCGGTGAGGCTTCACATGCCGCTTTCTATCAGTGTCGTCTGCTCTTCTGCTGCCTTCATTCCTGACTCACTTCATATGTGATATTTATACAGAAGTCATTTTTTCTTCTTCTACACGTTAGGTAAACTTCTTACCTTTCCTGGAGGAAGGAACTGTCAAGCTGAATTTAGTTAGTGCTCTAAGAAGCTATGTTTTCTACCTCCATCTGTTTTGACCCTATTTTGTGCCATAATAAGAGCCTTCACTGAATTCTTTGCCTCTGGCGGTGTGTACCATATTTTCTGTCATAATAAAAGTCTTAGCGCTCAGCACATTCCTCTGGTGGATATTCTCTAACCGCCCTCAATGATGTGTATCCCGTCTTCCTCTTCCTCAGATACTCCATAGACCCCCAGACTGACCCTGAGACGCTGTTCCGCATCGCCCCCGACAGTGGACTCATTACCACGGCGACAGAGTTGGACCGCGAGTATGAGCAGTGGCACAACATCACCGTCATTGCCACTCAGAGAGGTCAGGGGTCATGATGTCATTGTGTTTGTGACTCCACCTACCCCTCTTAACCTCACCCCCAAAAATGAAGGACTCCCATTCAAAACAAATGACAGCCTGTTTAATGCCCTTTAATGTAATTCATGGATGATCTGATAAACATTGCTTTCACATTCTCATATGATTGTGTCAAGGTTGCAGCTCCATGGTGATGCGCTTTGTGGTAAGACTGTGTTTAAGTGCAGTCATAATGACTTTATGGTTGCTGTCATTCTTGTCCCAGACAATCCCAGTCAGGTGTCCAGGGTGCTGGTTGCCATAGAGACCCTGGATGTGAATGACAATGCCCCTGAGCTGGACAGACAGTACTCTACCGCTCTGTGCGACTCGACCGCCGTCGGGGAGGTCAGCGCTCTTGTTTGTCCATCTTTCCCAATGTCCACCTCTTCATGTTTTCATTTCTTGTCCCGGCCCTCTGCCTCTCCATGTTAGTCTCTGTCAGTCTATCCCTGCACACCCCTATTTGTCAGTCTCTATTTCTCCATACCTCTCCGTGCTATTCTCTGTCAGTCTATCCCTGCACCCCCCTTATTTGTCTGTCTCTATCCCTCCATCCCTCTCACTGTCTGTTTTTCTGACTCTATTTTTCTCTCTTTCCCTCTCTAGGATTTCCTTTCTTTGTGTGCTTGTGTGTTTGTGTCTGTTCCGATCACCTGCCCAGTATATTATCTTAATTACACAGCTGACTGACACAAACTGTTATCTGAAGTGACTTACTTTTTTAGGCTTGACTTTAACTTTTATAATTCCTTCCTCTTGGGATCTGAAATCACAGTCTTCTGGGTAAGAGTCAGGTTGCTCAGCTAAGGCTCCTTATAAAAATAAGTGTGGTTAAGGCCCACAATTGCCTTTCACTCTGTTACAGAAGCTGTCGATAGAGTTTTGATTACAGATGAACTTAAGACTCACCTAACTGTATTTAGCTTCCTGACTCACAGTTCATTTCTGCACTAGCTTTGTTGTTATTGGCATGATGAATCCCCCCCCCCCCCCCTGCAGGTTGTCCAGGTGCTGCGGGCAATCGACAGGGACCAGGGGGGGAATGACTCTGTGGTTCACTTCAGCATCGCTCCTGAGTCGCGAGCAGCTCAGAACTTCTGCATTTCAGAGAGTGGAGGTGAGAATGAAGTGCCGCGTCCCCTCTCCCTGCCCCTGGTTGTACCTGGTCCCCTGTTCCTGCCTTCGGTTGTATCCGGTCCCCTCTCCCTCCACCGAGTTGTACCTGGTCCCCTCTCTCTGCCTTTGATCATACCCGGTCTCCTTTCCCTTCCCCCGGTCATGCGCTGTCCCCTCTCCTCACTCATACCCAGACCCCTGTCCTTGCCCCCGGTTGTACTTGGACCCCACTTCCTGCCCCCCAGTTTGACCCTGTCCCCTCATTCTTCCTGTCTGCATCTTTCATTTTCTGTGCACACAAAAACCCTTCTTTTCCACCATCTACTTCCTTCTGCCTCTCTCTCCTGCCATTCCTTCTCTCCCTTCCTCTTCTCCCACTCTCTCCTCCCCTGCCTGTCTTGTCCTCCTGTCCGTTACTTTTCACTAAAATTCATTTTATTCTCGATCCCCCCCCCACCTCCTACATTTCCTGGTTGGAATGACTAAACTGTGCAGCTAAAGCAATTTTACAATGGCAGCCAGGCCACAGTCAGGAATAATGCGTAATGCCAACTAATGAAATAATAAATATAAAATATTCACTCCATCAGTCCCTCCCTGACTCCTTCTCTGTCCGCATTACTTTCGCTTCTTTCTTCTTTCCCCCTGTCCCACCTTGCCCCATCCTCACCCCCATTCAGGTCTGACAGCCAAAGTGCTGCTCCTCGCCCCCTTGAAGCCCCTATCCCGTTCCCCTGCCTCCTCCCTCACCCTGCAGGTGCCCGTGGTCCTGCGTGATGGGGGCTCTGGTCTCAGCAGCACTGGGACCCTCACCGTATCCGTTTGCCCCTGTCTAAGGGGTGTGTGCCTGCCCATGCCCTCCGCCTCCCCGTCCCCAGGGCTCAGTACCGCCGCCCTGTTGGCCATCCTGGCCTGCGTCGCCACACTCCTGGGTAAGGTCAAACACAAACACAGCACCCTGACATTCACATTGTGCATGTTGTGGGTGCATGTAAATATATTCCGTGTGTTTACACATCAGCCTGGAACAACTCACAAATAATAATGAATGGTTTAGACAACAAAAGAGCACTACTGTAAGCAGATCATAATAAAGCACAGTCAGTTTTTTTACTTCTCATGCTTAGTATAATTTGGTGCTTCATGACATGCTTACACGGTATGTTAAACGGAAGCATGAAAGTACACAGGTTGTAACGTGTTTAATTGTGCATGTGTGAGCAGAACTCTCAGTAATATGCATGCATCTCTCTCACTCCCCACCCCTCAGCGGTCAGCGTGCTGTCTCTGTCGCTACGCCGGCAAAAGCGTGACTCCCTCTCCCCCCTGGAGGAGGACGACGTGCGGGAGAACATCATCACCTACGACGACGAGGGAGGTGGCGAGGCTGACACCGCGGCCTTCGACATCGTCGCCCTGCAAAGCGCCCCCCACAGTGGGCGCCGAGGATACCGCACGCTGGACAGCAGGAATATGTAAGGAAACTGGGAATTATGGGTGTGCTCTGAAGTAAGGAAGTAAAGCACTGGCAAAGTGCTGAGTCATTAACCTTTGTGGTTAACCTTTCAAATTCTAGTTATTAGATCGGGTATGAGTTGTCTGCTAAAACACTCCTCCTCCTCTCCACAGACGCTATTCCCAACAGAACCTGGAGCGGTCTCAGGCCTGTAGCTGGGCCCAGAATCCAGGTTCAGAGGCCCAGTACCCGGTACCAGAAGCGCCGGCATTTGGCCGGCTCCGATACAGCAGCCACACACTGCCGGTGCTGCGGACGGCACGTGGCCTGTTTCCGCCAGGCCTGGACTTGCCTGAACGGGCTGGCCGCTTCCCACCCTCTCAGGGTTCAGCCCCGGACAAGGCCGGCGTGGTGAGAGACGGGTCGGTGGGAGGGGACTCGGATGGCAGCTCTGTACCAACCAGCGAGCTGAAAGAAGGCAGTGAGCTGAGCAGTGAGGGCCAAAGGAACCAGGAAAGGGTAGGAGTATATGTTGTGTGTGTGTGTGTGTGTGCGCGCGCATCTCACTTGTATAGCTTATGTTCCCTTATGGACAGTACTGACTTCCCTCTCTGTTCTCCTGACCCAGCCGTCTTCTCTCCCCATGGATCCCATACTTCCTTCACGGGCTGGACTCTCTCCAAAGCGTACCTGCCCGGGGGCCACAGACTCAGCGCCCTCTGCCAACCGCAGCATCGACGAGAGTCAGGCTGTCATCAGTGCCACCCGCAGTTGTGGGGAGGGCCAGCAGGGGGAGGTAGTGAGCCCACCAAAAGGGACGCTGCACCTGGAGATGGAAGGCAGCTTTGTGGTGCAAAGGTCAGAGATGGAAGGAGGAATGTCAGTGAATGGAACTACTTGTGGCTTATACCAAGAGGGGCTGGGGTTCATAGCAGACTGGCGTAATCGGGTGGGCTTTGGGAGGTATGCCATGGGGAGACGGGATATGATTCCCCAGATTTTGCCCTTCCCGGGGCAGTTGGGGTATATTGAAGGGCGAGGTGGTGTGTTGCCCAGCTCTTTGGCCCTAAAGGTAGGTGAATTTCTGAGGGTTCGGTTGGCTCAGGTGACCTTTGACCCCTCGATGCCCCCTTACGATTCAGTACAGGTCTATGGGTTCGAGGGCACGGGATCTCTGGCTGGGTCACTGAGTTCCCTGGAGAGTGAGGGTGAAGAGGGGTGGCGTGTCCAGGGGGTCTGGGGCCCTCAGTTCCAGAGGCTGGCAGAGCTTCTCCAAGAACGAGAGCAGGAAAGAGGAGAGGGACGGCAGAAAGCAGAGGGAGAGGAAGAGGAGGCCCGGGTGAAGGAGCTGGAGGAAGCTGAGGAGGAAAAGCCAGGAGATGAATAACTGGGAAAAGGAGAGGTGGGGAGAGAGGGATACCATGAGAAGAGGCACGGCTACAGTAATGGGAAGAGAACTGCAGCGAGGGACACAGAGGAGGGGAGCAATGGAACGTGAGAGGGAGGGAGGGAGGTTGAGACAGAAAGATGGAGAAAGGGAGCGAGACAGAAGAAGGGAGTGGGTGGGAGGGATGGAGAGAGATAGAGAGAGGGAGGGGGGAGAGAGAGAAAGATGGAGAAAGGAGAGAAAGAGGGAGGGAGAGGGGGTGAGAGAAGAAGGGAGGGACAGTGGCAGTGGGAGGGATGGGGGAGAGAGAGAGAAAGAGGGAGAGAGAAGGAGGAAGGGAGAGGGAGTGAAATACGGAGTGAGGGAGCAGAGCCGTGCAGAGCAGGAAGCAGGGAGGAGTAGCAGGTGAACACAGAGCCAGGGGGCTCCTGCAGTGAAGTGGAACGTCTCTCACACACACAGAGCCAGAGGCGTGTAAACCCATCATGGACATGGACCCGTGGTCATGGCCACACGCACACATACCAATGACCATGTATGTGCAGTGACACACGTTCACACATTCGGGTACTTTCCCACAGACAGCCACACGCCGAGCCATCGGACAGCTGAGATCCCAAGAAAGATGGAAGGCAATAAAGGGGCAGAGAAAAGGAGGACAGATAGAAAAGAAGGCGCCTTGTGCTTGGGCCTCGGCCGTAACGGACGGGTGAATAATTCAGCTCGCCACTTCACTCTGAGCAAGTGGCCGAAACATTTCATTCCTGAAAAATTGATTCATCTCCTTCAAAGCTGCGCCATTGGAAAATAGACCTTGTGAAAAATTGAAACGATTAGTGAGATATTAATGCATTACCTCCCACAATACCCTCTGGAGGTGTATCTGCTCACCCAAATGTGTCGGTAAGAGGAGATGCCACTTAATGTTAAAAAAAAAGCGGCCTCGTAATCATAGTAATTTGGCCACGGCGGGTTTGCCTTTGAGTTCCCAGCATGCTTTTCAACAAAACAGCGAGTTGGATTAGCCCTCCGTCGATGTGTGGCTGAGGTTTTTGCTCCGCTTAATTGCGGCATCATTTTAATCACCGTTTTTAATATGTTTCTATCTGCACTGAGCCCTTGCCCAGTGGTGTCGGTGCCGTGCCAGCAGGGTGTTTCCACGAGCTGTGATGTCATCACCGTCCCTGGAACCCAGACCCCAGCTGACTGTGGTTTAACGATTTCTCTCATTAAAGAACCTGCCCAATGAGCAGTGGCCACCTCATGAGGTGCTGTCTTTGGGCATCGTGTTTATTTTTTAAATTTTGTCCTGCCACACCCTTAACAGCCATTACACCCAGAACATGTTGCCGCTGACGGACCACTAACTCTAATGGACCTCCCCCTCTTCCGGGCTCTTCTCCCTATTCCCTGCCCTCGATTTGTTGTCCTGCATGGTTATTGGTTTAGAAAGACATAGCTCCATTGGCTCCCGTGTCCCATTTCTCGAACATGCCATGGGTTGGTATGAATGAGGGGCGGAGCTTAATTTTTACCTTAAATACACATGGACCTGGCTATGAGAATTAGTGCAAACCCCCCCCCCCCCCGCCACCATCCCCAAACATGGTCACCGATCTGGAGCACACTGTTGTCTTGTACAGAATCTCACAATGTTGGTGATGTTAGCAGTGAAAACACTGTATGTGTAAACATGTGAAATGTAAATATCTCTTATTGCCATGGTGCCCATAATGGTTATTGATGTTACACAGAAAAAATAATAGATTGAAGTCTGAGAGGTACAATGGGATCAATTGTGAGTTTTTCAGATTAACTGAACTTGATTCAAATGGACTGGAGTCTGATTGACAGTTGTTTACCGGATCTGACCTGATGTGTGACTGCTGACCCCTAGTGGACATAAGTGGATTCAGCTGGACAAGTTAGGCTGAAGCCACACCTTGTTCAGATGGACTACTAGGACAAGGGTCGACGGGACCAGATTCAAAGTGGGCCCAAATGGCACTATGCCCCTAAGCAGAACCAGCACCTATGTGCCTGTGTGTGGCCGCTGGCGGTCTCTATGGAAACCGCAAAGAGTGGAGTCAAGCGCTACATGCTGAGAAATGGAAATCCTCCACATGGGCGGATCTTTGGAGCCGGATACCAGGATGTGTCCGTAATCGCGGTGCCAAGACCTGAGAAAGACCTGAGAAGATTGTTCCAGAAACTGTGTAACTCTGACACCTGCGCTTCAATCTCCTGACATTGACACAGTCTCATTCTCAGTTTTTATTTTGTAAATTTTAATAAAGAGGATACGTTTTGAAGATGAGTCCATGGCATGGTGCGTTTTATTTAATTTGATTGTGCCTTCCTACCGTCCATCATTGCATGGACAGGAGTTCTTTAAGGGCAGATTAATTTATGAGCAACAGAGAATGGGGCCTGACCTTGTACTTCTGATAGACAGCCACAAGCATCCATCCAGTGACCATGAAGTGGGCTCTTGTCCCTCACAATGACCCCGTGTTATCCTGCCTCTGTCACAGGTGTGTTATTAGCGAAAAGGGGTGGGGACAAAGTGGTGAAGGGAATTTAGAGACTATTTTATTTGCCTCAGTTCTGTTCATTTATTCGTTTATAATTATGGCACACATTTGAATTACTACATAACACCAGCAGAAAAGTTTGAAATTAGGTGATGCACCTCAGTGCCATCAGATGGCGCTATAAATCACAGCTACAGAAATCAAGGAATCTATTAACGACATGAACATCATTATCCTCACAGAAAATGAATATACACACTTCAAAGGTGACACACTTGGGCATGTGGCAAGCTTTGGGAGGGACGGGGTGGGGGGTTGTTAAGGATTTAGAGATTGTTTCTCTGTTAATGACCTGCGTATTACAGGCAGGGCAACTAATTAAAAGCACTAATTCATTTTCAGGTTCAGAAGAAGGAAGGATGTTCAGTGAAGGAAAACAGGATAAAGGCAGCAGAAGATGTGAAACTGGCCCCACATCAAAGCAGCAATGTGCACGGAAAGCCGTGCCTGCCACTTTAAAAGTCACTGTAGCTTGCATACTGTTCAATCAAGGGTGTTCTGCAGCAGAGGGCTCATTTATAAATGTGACATTATTCTGATCTTTGAAAAGTCCCCTTTCCAGTACCTTGTTTAACTTTTTCTCTTTCTTGCAGAGCTGACCGTGCGATTAAAGAAATGGGCTGCGTGTAGGGAGACCATGGCTCAGCAGGCAGGATATGACAAAACAGTCACCAGAAGAAGATCCCTTTATTCCTCATGAGGAGTCTGTCCAGTGACCTCAAGCTGTCCAAATGGCTTTAGTTAGTTTTGTTAAAATATCATTTTATGTGACAATACTCTCATTTTTGCAATTCCTCTTCCTGTCTCCCGGATCCACCTTGATTTTCCTTAATCCTCCACCCCTCCCCCAGCATACTGGAGTTTTCAACTCTCGGCGTGCGCCGTGCTCACCAGCTCGTTTGAAGTGAGAAATTAAATCTTCATTAACAATCTTAATTAGTCTTCGATTTTCTCAGGGAAACTTGACAGAGAATCTTTAGTGCGTTGGAGAGAAAAATTAGGTGTGGGAAAATGGGATTGGCTGGGGAGCCACAAACGACTGGAGCCTGGATGTATGGAAAAAAGAAATGTCAATAGGAGGAGGAGTATCAGGAATTCATAGTGAATCAGAAGTGGAAAATATTACATTATTTGCATGCTTAGCCAATTAGAGGTGGCAAGTGCATACAGAGGCCCAGTGGGGCTATGACCACTGCGGTCAATGCAAAGTTATTTAGATGCTGGATCTGCCAGCTCCTGAACAGGAAGAAAGACACAGAAGGACTGACAAGATGTAAGAAATGACCGTGTCGGCAAAGCAGTGTCTGGTCATTTGTAGGGGGACTAGAGATGGATAGAGAACCACAGAGAATGACCTGGAACAGAAATACTGCAATTACTCAGGCAGCTCAAGGGCATTTATTAAATTACTATCATTCCATTCAGGACATTAGAGATTCAATGCGTTGGTCAAAGGGAGTGGAGTGGATTGGGCCTGTCCTCTTAGTTTGGCTCCCATGGACATTCAGCCATGGGTTGGGGGGGTAGGGTGAGAGAGGGAGGGAGGGAGATAGCTAGGAAGAGAGAGGGAGGGAGAGATAGAGGGTTAGAGAGAGAAAGAGTGATAGAGGGAGGAAGAAGGATGAGTGAGAGAGAGATAGAGATGGGGTGGAGAGAGAGGGAGAGATAGGGAGAGAGAGGTAGAGAAAAAAGTATTTACGGGCACTCTGCTCAAAATTTTTGTCATTTTGCTTTCATAGCATATTCCAGCTTTACTCTTGTGCCAGTAAAGCTTTTTGATTTGCAATAAATTAAAATTAATTAATGAGGGTTCATGGTACTACCAATGCTATTTATATTTTGTGATACAAGCAAAAATACTTTGTGTTAGTGAATTTAAACAGAAATTGGGGCTCAGGAACTGAACATGAATTATATAACATTACTCTTGACAACTGAGCTAGTATCTTTTTAGTCAGTTGGACAAAATTCCCATTTAACATAATGCTATTGTTTTCTTTTGTTTACATGTTTTTATTTATTTTATTTTCAGTTACTTTGACATTTTAGCTTATTAAAAAGAGAAAAATAGGGGGAGACCAAAAATTAAAATGGGGAAATCTGTAATATATCATGTAACAAATGTGTTCCTCAGTCCAAAATTAATTGTTTTCTGTGAGTGTGTATGTTGGTTTTGTGATGGACTGGCATTCTGTCCATGGATTCCCCTGTTTTGTGGCATGTGCTTCCTGAGGTTCTAGGGTAAATAAATCCTATTAATACATTTTTGATGTATAGTTAGTGGCAATCGGCAAGGAGTGTTGTATTCCTTTCAGCATGCTTCCATCTGCTGGTCAAAATGGAGTACTTCAGTTTAATTACATTAGATAACATAGAACACGTTCTCCCCTTGTTGGATGGGTTTCCTCCAGGAAGTTCTGTTTCCTCCCACAGTCAAAGACATGCAGTTAGGCTAATTACTGTCCCTAAAGTACCAAGAGCATGTGTGAGTGTGTAGAGTTTGTATATTCTCCCTGTGTTGCTTGGCTTTAATCCGACAGTACAAATATAGCCAGTTAAATTGCCCCAGTGTATATGTGCCCTGCAATGAGCTAGCATCCCTGCCCTGAGTGTCTCTTGCCTTGAGCCCTGTGCTGCCTGCAGTAGGCACCAGGCTCCCTGTGATGCTATACACTGGATAAGCAGGTGGAAAAGTGGACAATGGAGAAGTCAAACATCCTAAGGTCTTCCCTGGATTCCAAACAACTTTTCCTCACCCGTGATACTGCTGGAGTCCTACACAAAGGAGCTCTCAGGTGGACAGACAAGCTGAGTGCCTCCCCTCCTGCCCGGATGCACCAACAGGCCGCTGATTGGCAGCCCTGCGATCTGAACACGGCTTCTGTGATTCCAGCCTCTGCTCGCTTAGCTAGTTTCACTTATCCTGTTTATTTTGCATCATTTAACTGGAATGGCAATCGGATGCTGCCTCTGGACTAGTGGATCATCTTTGGTTTTCCTTGCACTTTAACCGTAAGATCGCTCCAAACGATACCCTCTACCACATCATCATGCTGCAGCAGGAGAGCGTAGGTGGCTGAGCACAGGGGCATGCCAGTATGCCAACTAAGTGCCTGAACCGATGGTGATAATTGCTAATAGGGATCCACTCGTGACAAGAAAGAGGCTTTAATGGGAATGTTATGTAGCAGAGATTTTTGCGTGAGTGAAGTACAGCAATGCAAATGTGAGCATCTGCCTGTTAAGGAGACAGCTTGGGTACAAGTAGCGTGAGGCTGAGCATTAAGAGGAGCCAGTAAGACCTGCATGCTAGCGCTGGAGCAAGAGCAACTCAAGGTAAGCCTGCCAGAGGAAACCATCTAGTCACCCTGAATATGGCCCCAAGACTATTGTAAAAGTGAGTGTAAACCATGGAAGTCTGATAAACGAAAGCAAATGGTTGATGGGCAAGTAGAGCTACTCCGAGAAGACAGATTCAAGTGTTTCTTGAAAGTTAAGAGAATCTGCTGACTGGACATGAATTGGTAGCTCATTCCAGAGGGACCACGCAGATGGAAAGGGGATCACCAAATCATGCTGGTTCACTGAAGATGAATCTGCTGGGCTGTACTACAGAGTGAGTTTACAGGATTAGCGAGGTTCCTTTAGGCTTACTTCTGAGTTTTGGGTACCACAAGTCATAGCACCATTTAGCGCTGATTGTGGCAATCGGGTTTAGTTTATTTGGCTTAATCAAGTTAACTCTGAGTATGTTAAACTCGCTTTTGCTGTAGGATGCAACTTGAGTAAATGTCAGGAAAATCCTACTAGGACAGCTGAACTTTATTTGGGGTTAATCAGAGTCACTTTAATTGATAGCAGGTGTGTACCCAAAAAGACTGAATGTTGTAATTAAATCAAAAAGTGCTTCAACAAAGTATTAATTTAAGGGTGTGTGCACTTGTGCAACCAGCTTATTGTACGTTTTTTATTTCTTTATATTTTTCCCCCTAACAGATTTGTTTGTTTTTCAAGTTAATTGTACAGGTTATAGGTCACATTAAAGGTAGGAAAAGTTTTGAAATGATTTATCGTGGTCTCATTTTTTTACATCACAGAAACCTGGCTTTTTAACAGCGGTGTGTACACTTTTTATATCCACTGTATATGGAAGAATTTTTGCATTTATTACACTGTATTGTTTATTTATTTATTTATTTGTTGTAAGTGTATTAAATTGATTGTGTGAATGTCATGGTTTTGTTACTGGGGATCCATTAAAGTATACATACCATACTACAAGCAGAACTTAAGCCATTATAACTTTCTGTTGTATGATGGTGTGTGAAGAGGACTAAGATGTAAGACAACCACAGAGACAAAGACGGTCACGTAAATCAAAAGGGATTTCCATGGCTCAGAAACAAGCTTTCAGTGGTCTGAATCCATCTTCCATGCCTGCTTATCCAGTACACGGAAGCTTAACCCCATCCCAGGAAGCACAGGGCCCAATGCAGGGCACAACCTGGACAGGGGTGGGGGTCCATCACAGGGCTGATAGGCTATGAGAAGCTGAGAGTCAGCAACTGGCCTGAATGCAGAAGGAAACCCCAGCAAACACAGGGAAAACATGCTCCACACA
>JAACJT020000064.1:13167633-13180612 GCA_009936485.2 Gymnarchus niloticus | reverse complement strand
GATGGACAGGATTAGGAATGAGTATATTAGAGGGTCAGCTCAGGTTGGACGGTTTGGAGACAAAGTCAGAGAGGCGAAATTGTGTTGGTTTGGACATGTGCAGAGGAGAGATGCTGGGTATATTTGAAGGATGCTGAGGATGGAACTGCCAGGCAAGAGGAAAAGAGGAAGGCCAAAGAGGAGGTTTATGGATGTGCTGAGAGAGGACATGAGGTTGGCGGGTGTGACAGAGAGGGATGCGGAGGACAGGAAGAGATGGCGAAGGTTGATCCGCTGTGGCGACCCCTGATGGGAGCAGCCAAAAGTGAATGATGATTTTAACTAGTTTACTTTTTATTTATGTCTACTTGTTATTTGTGTTTCTGTGATTGCACCTTAAGATTGCTGCTAAATTTTGTTTTACTCTGTGCAATGGATTCTGTTCTTCTATTCTAAATAAGTAGACTTTGTAGCTGCAATGAAAGATTTGATTTAAAGGGAAGATAAAGCTGTGTCATCTGCATATCAATGATACGCAGAATTCTCCAGAGTCATAATATTTCCTAACAGAAGCATGTAAATGGAGAAAAGAATAGAGCCAAGAATGGACCCTTGTGGAACCCGACAGGATGAGCTAAAGATAAAGTTGGGTATTACGATAAAGGTTCTATTGCTAAGGTAGGATATGAACCAATTAAGAGCAGTGTTCCTGACACCAACCTCATCTTTTAGCCAGTTTTAGGATAGCATGGTCCACCGTATCAAAAGCAGTGTTGAGATCAAGAAGGACTAGAAGGGCGCAGTTACCAGAGTCGAGAGTGAGGAGCAGGTCATTATGAACCTTCAGAAATGCCGATTTGGTGCTATGAGCAACTCTGAAGCCTGACTTAAATTTATCCAGGATGTTATTTTTTTCAAGGTGGGGCAGCAGAGTACACAGAATTAGTTTTCACGCACCTTTGATAGGAATGGTAATTTTGAAATGGGTGTATTAGTTACAGAGATGCTGGATCGAGACTGGGCTTTTTTAAAAGAGGCTTTATCACAGCATTTTTATGTTATGAAGGAAAAACACCAGTAGTCAGAGAAATATTTATAACGGAGAAGGTGCAAGGGCCAATTCAATCAATCACTTCTTTTAAAAGAGAAGTGCGAATGATATCAAGGCTGCAGGTGGTAGACTTCAGGCCAGTTATAATCGTCAGAAGAGAGGCCAATGAGATGGTGTTGAAACAGCAAATTTGAGTGGCAGAAACATGAAAAACAGCCAGGTCTTTCAAAGGAGGTGATAAAGTAGAGCGCATAAAGTCAAATTTATTTAAGAAAAAATTCCAAAAAGTTATCACATGTAGAAGAAGACAGCTCGAGTGTATTAGTATTTAATGACTGTACAGGTCGTAGTGAGAGAATTGGCTGCAGTAAAGAGCACTTTTGGATTATGACTGTTTTGAGATGAGTTATGATAGATTGTGTTTTTGCTGCCTTAACAGCTTGCTGAAATTCTGAAAGCTTGGCATGTAAAATTTGAAATATCTGGAGCTTGTCTTGCTTCCATTTACGCTGAGCCTTCCTACAATCTCTCCTCAGAGCTCTGGCAGCTTTGTCAAGCCATGGCTGTGATGTGGGTTTAGGCTTTGTGGAGCAACAATACTGAGTACAGATGAAGAGGAGGTGTTGAAGTAGGAAATAAGTTAGTACCAAGATGACGTGGAGGGGTCTCTAATGTGCAGGTGTCTAGAGCTGTCATGAATGCAGTAGAGAATACACTGGCAGTGAGACAGTTAACATTGGGTGTACAAAGAGTGAGAAGGACAGCTATAGGTTGTATTGCAGGGAGGGAAATTTCAAAGACAATAAAGCTCTGATCTGAGAGACAAGATTCTGCTATTTCTATTTTTAACCATGACATCAAATGTCTAAAATATGGCCTTGTTTATGAATGGAGCCAGTAATGTGCTACGACTCAATGATCAAATCTTGGTGTGATTAACGACAGGAAATCAGAAATTTGTACAATAAAATTCTTACTTGATTTAGGTGGGCAATATACAAGAGCTAACAATACATGACTGGCAGATTCCAGTTTAATTATCTGTACTTCAAAGCTGGAAAAACAGCAGCTAGACCCCCGCCACACCCAGAGGTTCTAGATGTACTGACAGACACAGCGTCCGGTGGGCACAGTTCAACAAGTGGGCCTGACTCACCAGGAAGTAGTCAGGTCTCACTCACCAACAGAAAGTCCAAACCATGCGAGGTGAAAAAAAATCATTGCGGATGAAAGCCTTATTGGACAATGACCTCGCATTAATCAGCGCCAGCCTGATCTGGTCAGTATGTCCAGAACCTGTTTGAATTGGCATCCAAGCCAGAGAGCAGAGGTATCAGCGATCAGACCCATCCCAGCGACTCGGAATCCTCACCGGTAGCCAGCGGGAGAGCATAACTGAGCCGCAGTTGGGTAGCACAGTTCGTAGGAAAAAGTATTTCATTTCCAGGGATTGGTGAAAGTCGGAGTGGTGTAGCTTGGAGCAGACCTCAGGTAGTTGAAGAAGCGGGGAGCATGTCGAGCAATGGTGGTGAAACCCGGGTCGTGCACCACTTCCCGCCCGATGTCCCCAGTGGACAGGTCCATGCAGGACTGGGACCCCCCGTCTGGATACTCTGCGTTGTGTTTCTAACTGTGGTGTGGCGTGGGGAGGGGGTGCAGTTGTCTGCCACGGCGTCCTCCGTCGTAGCCTTCCAGCCTGGCGTGGTGTGTGGACATGGGTGAGGGTGGAAAAGCTGGCCCAAAGTGGCTTTAAAACTTCAAAAAAAAAAAAAAACTTCACTGATTGAAACAAATTTAATAATACATCCATGCAACTCACAGGCTCTCCGAATTTTATATTTGCTAGTGCGAAAGTAAAAACACAACTTTGCGATCACGATCTCTCACACTGGCGGGAGAACCACTCCACCCGGAAGACCCAGGCGAAACCCGGGAAGCCGCCCCCGAAAACAACAAACACAGTATTGGCACAGCAAATAAGGAATGGGGGGGGGTTAAATGAAACAAAAACTATTATTCCTACTATCCTACAGTGGAAAGAGTGAGCGAGGAGCCTCAGTTTTCCTTCGCTTATCAGCTCGTCTTCTCCGGCTTCGGCAACCTCAGCCAAGACGTGCACCTGGATGGTCGTCGAGTAGCGGCAGAGGATGCAAAAATGTCTGCCATGATTCCCCTGCAAGGGAACCGACGACTGAGGCATCAATACCAAGTAGTGTTTGACGATCATGTGTAACCGCAACTTGAGCACTTTGTACACATTCTGACCAAAAGGAGGACAAACAGCTGAAGCAGTATGTGGTGACAGGTGCGACCCATCAGGGTAGACGCTCACCATGAAGGGATGGCCCTGAGGTGATCAATAAACCTGCTTCTGGTCAACTTGTGCCAGTTCCCGTGTACCTTCATCAGTGCGCCATCTGGCTGTGGGGAAGTGCCAATTGTTCTATTAGGGGGTGGTTGTAGTATTGTGGCTGATCGATGTAGGTTACTGTCTGCTTTTTGACTGTAAACACTGCTGTTTTCTTGATATTTTTCAACTAAACTGGGAAGCTTTTTATGACAACAAAGTTTGTTTTTTGATATGTTATGTATACATATTTCAGGACTTACTAGGAACCCAAACAAGATTTGTGACTGAATCATATTTTGTACAGATTTCGTACAGATTTGTCTGTTTAAACTCAACAAAGGATCACTGTGCTTCAAGCTTATCTTTGACCATTCTCAGCCATAAAACATCTAGAAAATGTTTAACCAACGCTTCAAGAAAGTCTTATTTATATAGCACCTTATTCACGCTCAAGAACGCTTTACAACACAGAAATACAACACAATATAATAAAACAAAACAGTAGACACACAGCAACAGCAAAACGAGTGTGAAGCCTGTGTACCGTTAGACACGTAGTATTGCTGAAATAAGTTCTCAGTTGGAGCTTAAAGATGTTAAGACTCAACCTTTCGCAGACTGTGAAGTAGTACACTCCAGAGTGTAGGTGCTGTCACACAGAATGCACGGCCACCCATAGAGGATAATCTAAATTTAGGCACAGTAAGAAGGTTGGAGCCGATGATCTTAGTGTGTGTGCTGGAGTGTAAGGAAGAAGGTCAGACAGATATTGAGAGGCAAGTCCATGGAGATCTTTGTAGACGATTAGTAAAATTTTATATTTGATTCTATAAATGACAGGCAACCAATGCAAATCATGAAGAACAGGAGTGATGGGGGGGATTTTCTCGCATAAGTAAGTAAATGAGCAGCAAAGTTATGAACATACTGTAATCTAAGAAGTTTGGACGGGATGCCAGAGAGCAATGCATTACAATAGTCAAGGCGGGTAATATTGGAGGCATGGATTTGTTTCAGTATCAGTAACACTGAGGCAAGAGACTGAAAAAATGAGGTCTGTACCAGAGAACTAACGTGATCGAAAATTATGCCCAACTTACGGACTGTACTTGATGGTTCTACTAGGACACCATTAACATCAATTTGTATCACGGGCAAAGAAGAGAGGAGTGATTTAGTACCAACCAGAAGAATTTCAGTTTTATCCAAGTTAAGTTTTAAAAAAATGCAAGTCATCCAGTGTTTAATTTCAGAGAGGCAGTCAGTTACTGAAGATGGTGGCTTGGATGTACTTGTATCAGCAGTTACATATAACTGTGTGTCATCAGCATAGCAATGGTAACGGAGACTACAGCGAGGTATGATTTGACCTAATGGGAGCACGTAGATGGTGAAAAAGGTTGGGCCTAAAACTGATCCCTGGGGGACACCCTGTGTGAAAGGAGCAGTAACAGCTTTGTGTGACTTGATGAAAGCAAAGTACTGTCGGTTGCTGAGTGATATCTGAAAGACGGGAGAAAAGGATTCTATGACTGACAGTGTCAGATGCAGAGCTTAGGTCAAAGAGGAGGAGAATACTGGCCTTACCAGAATCTGCAGCCATGAGGAAGTCATTTGTCACCCTAAGTTAAGCGGTTTCTGTGCTGTGTAGGGTTCTGAAGCCTGACTGAAGTGGCTCATACAGATGAAAAAAGTTCAAATGGTCAATAAGCTGAGCAACAACAACCTTTTCTAATACCGTAGCCATAAAAGGAAGATTCGAGATTTGTCTGTATAACTTTAGCTCAGATGGGTCTAAACCAGGCTTTTTGAGAACAGGTGTGACAATAGCAATTTTCAAATCCGGTGGGACAATGCGAGTGCCAAGAATACAGTTTACAAAGTCGGAAATGGGTACCAAAAGAAGTCATTCATAAGCTTTTGATTTCTTGGTTGCTAATGAAAAAGCTGCACTATTACAATTCTTAGGTGTGAATTTGAAATTGCCTGTTTCTGCAGCATAAATAGGGCCGTCTGTTCTGATGTCTTCGCTGGGAACGTCCTCAACATGAGTCCATTTGCCTGCAGTCCGTAGATTTTTTGCTTGGGATGCTGGAGTGTCTCGTGGCAGTGTAGACGAGCCCCCGCCTACCTGCGTGTGACACACATTGTTGGAAAACAAAATGCAGCATGCAATTTATTTGACGAGCAACACTGTGGTGTCACGTAAGCAGACGGACCCACCAGCGCTGCTCCCACACTTTAATCAGCACTCCGCCTTGTAGGATTTGTCTCCTACTCTGCCTGCACGCTGTCAGAAGCCAGGAACACTGCGGGAGGCCATCCACATTGTGATGTTCCAGCTCTTTTCGTTTAGTGAAGGATCACTGCTCGTCTCTAATCATGATGTTCTGAGGGAGGATTGTGCTTGTTGACTGTCTCGCCATTTCCGTTTTGCCCCAGTGTCACAGCCGTCTGGGATGCCAAACTATGGGGACCCAAGCAGCGCCATGGTGACGCCCCTGGCCCCTGCCTACCAGGTGCAGCCCAGTTCCACCCATGTGATGGCATCTTACCCACCCCCTCCTTCCTACTGCAACCACTCACCCCCGCCCTATGAGCAGGTGTTCGCAAGCCCAGAGAAGAAGTAGCATCTCGTCAGACTCCAGTGGCTAGCATGTCCTCTGGCCTCTCTCACTTTCTTTTGTCTGATTGGTGAATGCTCGCCACCAGGAAGGAGGGTCAAGATGATCCCCAGATGTAATGAGTGCCTGTCAGCCCAGCCTTCCTGAGCACCCCAAACGCAAAGACCAGGAAACCCGATAGACAGAGGTCATGCAATGCTCGGCCCAAATGTGAAGTTCTCTCAGTATTTAGGATGACTGCTGAACGCATTTTCCATTTCTCTCTTAATTTCACATTAAACTTAATTTAGTCTATTCAATGTGATGACTTCGTGCTGCAGATTTAGTTGACTTCCCACATTTCTGCTAACAAGCCCATACCAGCATTGTTGATGTGTTTGATAATCTTGGGCAGACAGAGTGAACTGTTGAGGCCTCCTCTATGGATTCATGATATGTTCACACATGGGTGTAGGAGAGTTCAGTGCTACCCAGGTGAAGATGATACGCCAAGGCAACGTGCTGTCAGTAGAGTATCGTAGGTGTGACAAAGAAGACACCAGCTTCCCCTGGCAGAAGCCATGGCAGGTGACAGGAATGGTGTTCTTATGACTATGGCTCCACCCACAATCTCAAAGCAGATGGCCGAGCCCCAGGTGGCGATCACATCACCACCGGCACCCCAAATCGGGACTGAAATGACACATTTCATCTCTACCTTCCAGCAAGTGAAAAGGACATTATCCACAAAGCACACTGTGGTTTTTTGGAGCAGATTGTCATTTCTTAAAGGCACATGCTTGCGAATGCCATTTGTTTAAATGGGGCCAGTGGGGGAGACACACAAGGTTGCAGAGAGGAGGGGGAGAGGGTATGGAGAAGGCTAGATGTTGCGGGAATCGGGGAACCAGTTTATAGAGCACACACTGCACAAACAGGGAGGAAAGACACGAGGTCAAAGGGAATCTGGACAAACGAGGACTCAGGACAGCCTGGAAAATATGAGCCACATAAGTGAGAGCTAAGGTGCCAAGGGGTTCTGCGATTAGGCTTGTCAACATGAATCCTCTGAAAAACATGGCTTCTGCCTTCGTAGTCCTCTGACACAGAGAGATGCGTGATTATCAACAGACCATGCGCATTGTCCTTGTACCTTATTTTTCACTTCTGCTGCAGGTGGGAAGAGAACATTTTTCAGTGTATTGACGCCACTGAAAGAGCAGAAGTCAGTAGAACAGTGTCGTGCAGGCATATTATGCCCTGGCATTAATACGTATTCAAATGTCTTCACTTAGGATAGACATTTATAACAAGTCTTATTTTACGACCTGATTCCTCTACAACATCTGGACTTTTAAGTTGAAGACAAGCGAAACCCTTCACTAGCCAATGGAAAGAAACATACAGGAAACAATTTGGAAGTTTTGTTAAGGCAGCTTTGTTGGTCGAGGACAGAGAAGCATTCCAGTCCTGTGTAAACATTTAACTCCAGAGTGTCTGCCAAGAATCAGAGATTTCTCCCACACTTCTCTCCGTGGAAGTAATCAGGATTGTCATAGCAATGCCACACGTGATTGGGGCACAATGGCACGGTGGCCAGAGGACTGAAATTACAGGGACACATAACCATTAGTCAGTCTCAATGCTATAACTCAGTTTTCATCATCAAAATGTATTTCAATAAACCAGTTAACTGTAACACAGCCAACAGTATAGAGAATTTATGGGTTTAAAGTTCTCTATTTGTCATTTATAACTTATCCTGGCAGAAAACCACGCAGGCAATATTACACACAAAAAAAACCATCATCCAGAGGATCCGTTAAACTCTTAACTCTTAAAAAATGACTTCACCGTCGATAAAACCTGCAAGTTGCATGTACCCTTTTGTCCTACCAATTTTTAAAAAGCATTTTTTTAGGAGAAAGGGTTGGAGTGTTTAGAAAAAATATGTAAAATTGTTTTGTGTGCACATAATGGAATATTTAGTTATCTATGCAACCTTGTGATGGTTTCGGATAGGCTAGTTCAGGTTTGCGGGCCAATGGCGTGTCACTGAATCACTATTTTAAAAATAATAGCAACGTGGTCTCTGTTTACGATCTAGAAATAAAATACTTCTGGAAAAAGCCATTTTGCAAACATTTCCTTTCATACCAATAAAAACAGAAACCACTGTATAATGCAGACTGAGGAGAGGATTTATGGCAACATTCCCCACCAGAACATGCACTGCAAGCATTCAGAAGCAAAAAAATATATGCAATGTGACATATGAATGTACACTGTATATACTGGGACGTAGAAATAGAGTATTATTACATATAGAAGCAGTCTGAGTCTTTAGTATGAGCAGTCAGACTGGAATTCAGGCATTGGAGGTGAAGCAAACACTTCTGACATTCAGTATTTCGGGGAGTACGGCATAAGGGACAGCCTGCCAACACGGGCTCTCTGCTACACCTTCTCTCCCCCATTCAGTATTTCGGGGAGTACGGCATAAGGGACAGCCTGCCAACACGGGCTCTCTCCTACACCTTCTTACCCCGTGTGGTTGGATTAACAGGCCCACATCCTACTTTCCGGGGGCTGACAACAGAGGGACGAGTCTTGGCCGACTCCTCAGTACAGGGATCATAGCGGTGTCATCAATAGCAACAGCACAACTTAACCACCATCGTTGTTCTGACCTCATGTTACACGGGATAATGAATTTCTTTGATTAATCATCAATCCTAACTCCTAAAGAATACCTTGAGGAACTCATTAACCCAGTGGACACACCCTGTCACCAGGGGGTTGTGGTGGAAACTTCTAAAAAAGCTCCAGGGGAGCCAAAATCCATCCAGAGATGAAAGCACTGGATGCTGATGGAGTGACAAGGTTGACACACCTCATGGCAAATAATGCAAGGAGTGCTTATCCTTATTTTTAAAAGCAGGGACCAGAGGGTGTTCCCACTGTAAACGGATTACATTTCTTAGCCTCCATGGGAAAGTCTGTGCCAGTATACTGGAGAGGAGACGCACAATGGTGGAATCAAGGATTGGGGGGCCATGGAAGAGTGGGCCAACTGCTGTGTCAGGGTATGTGGAAATATAACAAGCCAGTCTAGCGTTCTGTAGCCTTCGAGCAGGAGCGTAGCCACGTGATCCAGCATCAACTATGGGAAGTCTTGTGGCAATATGGGGTTTGATTTAATAAGGCATTTAGAGCGATGTTAGCCTCCTTGGAGGGTCCACACCCTAACCCATCTGGATACAGCCTTGACTGAAATGCCATTTGGCATGAAGGGGCTACAGGCTACATCTCTGCTTTTTGCAAGTGATGATGATGGGCTTTCAGCCTAATCCGACCAGGACCTCCAGCACATACCTGAGTGTTTCAATGTCAAATGTGAAGCAGCGGGAATGAAGATCATCACCTCCCAATCCAAGGCCATGGTTCACTCTCATAAAAGACTGGAGTGCTCATTTCAAGTGAATCTCTGGTTATGGGTCTGCTCTTCACTGTGGAATCTCCCTTGAAGTGACAACAGCTTATTTCTCATTCCCTGCTGACACTTACGGCATCAGTAAAATTCTGAGCATGAGGGAATGTATAACAAATTCCACCACAATCAGCAGCAAACACCATATGACTGCAACTAACAGGCTGAAGATTGGGCAGAATTGGGGATGGCATCCATTAAGAAAGGCAAAATATGTCAGCAGGGATCACACATCCTGATTAAGCCGTTGGCCCAAAGGGTGACAAAGACAGCAGTGGTTATAGACACCTTCAGAGTGACCTTCCATAGGTGCGTAAAGGTGATGGGAGTCTAACAGGGCTGCCTCTGTAGGCCGGAACTTCCATGCCCTGCATTTGGCATGAGAGATGCTGCTGTAAACACCATTTCAACCAAACCTAAACACCTTGAGCATTGGGGTAAATTCATATTTAGGTCCATATACAGGAAGAAGTAAAGGATAAAAACAGCTGACCACTCCATCCATTAAAGTAGTATTAAAGCCTCTGAAACGGGGAAC
Source organism: Gymnarchus niloticus (assembly GCA_009936485.2). Taxonomy (NCBI): domain Eukaryota; kingdom Metazoa; phylum Chordata; class Actinopteri; order Osteoglossiformes; family Gymnarchidae; genus Gymnarchus; species Gymnarchus niloticus. The sequence continues at coordinate 13,170,601 of JAACJT020000064.1, read as the reverse complement.
AAAGCTGGCATTAAATGAAATTCCAGGTTTGATTCACAGTGGGGTGGGGGGCACAAACTCCAGTCAGGCTTTGCAGCAAACCTGGGAATGTGGTGCCCCCATCGCCATTCTGCATACACTGCAAAAACCATACCATTTCAAATCCAATTATAATTGTGCCAGGACCGCTTCCATTTGTCCAACCAAATGAGACGCACAGACACCTCACACAACCGTGCACAAAAGCCGGAACCTCCCACAGGGCCAGTCTGACGAAAGGCCTCTCGACCAGTCATTTATGTTCCAGTTTCTCTTCTGGAAATACGATAGGCAGCTATTTTAGACGGGCAATGACTCACTTCACACAGAGTACGACAACAGCAGAATCGTTTTTAATCTACCTCTTCAGACATGAGGAAAGTGTCCAGTGGCACAGAGCATTTATCAACCAGGGATAGTAAACAGTAGTGCAACATTCGATTAGCGCGGGCGACGAGATTATGAACTAACGCAACAAAGAATCCATTTTAAAAAGGAGTAAGAAGCTCATAGCATCACAAACATACACCTTTAACGGAAAAGAAGTACTTTTACAAAAGCCGTCACTTTATTACTTAGATGAACAAAACTGTTACACAGAATATCAAAACCCAGCACGCACATTCCAGCACAAAACCAAGAATTAGCATTCCACTGACAGCAGGCGCCTACAGCTACTGTACATTTGCTCGGGAAAGTCCTCAAGGCCACACCCTCGCACTGATGACGGCGACAATGCAGCCAAACACAGGAGGGCAGCGCACAGAAGCGGGCGGAGTCGATGCGGGAATGTAGAGGTGGAGCCAATAGAAACATGCACGGGCCGGGCGAGTGCAAGGCCAAATGGAGGCCTGAGGTCCTGAGAGTCACAGACCAAAGCGTGGGTTCCAGGCCAGGACACCAAAAGAGCAAGGCCAACCCGAAAAGTCCAGATTACCCAAAAGCAGGGGTCAAAGTTCAAATGCAGGGAAGCAGGAAGTTTCAGGCTGGATGACATCAGAGAGATAGTGAATGGCTCCAGCCATACCTAAGAAAAACAGAGAGACAAAATGAAGATTAACACACAAATCCACAGGTTCAGTTTGTGCAAACCAATCTTTACATCCAGCTGGTTTTCACAGTTTGGGATCAGGCACTACTGGTTACACATGACCATGAAGGTCCTTGAAAATACTCGTTTGCCAGCAGCTCTAATACTCCTGCATACGTGCATTTATCCACCCGCTATACGCCGTCACAGAACTGTTCCAATTGAAAGCGTGGAAAGTCTGGCTTGAACGGCCCGTGCAGCAGACCCTGAACGACGCAACACGGTCAGGACGGTGCCGGGGTACCGCAGCATCACTGGAGTCCAGTAATCATAGAGCGGGATTCCGCTCCGGATCTGTGTGGTAGCCTGTTACCATGACAACACGGCATGAGATGGGGGGAGCTCTTGAGCTGTCAGCTATACAGCAGTGTGAGGAGGGACAGCCCCAATGAGGGAGCTGCCTGCAAGACCTCACACTGCGTCGTGGAAGGGAGGGCTTTACCATAGTGACGGGGACCACCGCAGGAGGAGTTAAACACTGCAACCAGCGATTTATTTAGACTGACCTGTAATTTCTGACAAATCTGTGTTCTAACTATGACCACCAGAGAAAGAGACCATCATTCAGATTTTAAATTAAACGAAAAGCAAACCTGGGGCCAAATGAGACCCCTAAAAAGAAAAAAGAAAAACCCGAACACTTGGGCAGCACTTGGTCTCTGCTAGAATTTAACAATTACTTGGCAGGTTTCCTGTGAAGAGGCCATCAGACTACAGGGGAGTAGAGGCAGCCATGCTCAGTAACGGCACAGTGCCTGACACTCACTTTGCAAGCATTACCTTCGAACAGGGAGTATGGCCGGTCTGGGATGCGGCATCCATGCGTCCCGTAGTCCAAGCACCACTCTGCGAACTGAAACACGCACAAAGAGAGTGATGAAAACACGCTACACATTCAGCAGTTGACAGTAATGTCGGGGGTCATGTGAGCAGATCACAGAGGTTCCTCTACTCATCTGCTACCAAAACACACCCCTGGGGATTCCCACCCTGAACAGCAGGGGAGCAGAGACAGCCTGGATGTGTCACAAACCTGTCCATGACGCAAGAGGAACTTTAATAACCATAAGTGCATTTAACATAGATCACGACAATTCATAAAGCCGCCCAGCCAAGTCACAGACATACGGGGCCAAAAAAGACCATCCTCTACTCCATTCCTGAAATTAGCTTCACATCACTACCGCCCTGATGGAATGACCAGCCCCTCAAAGTGGAGGTGAGCCCGGCCCCTCACGGGGCCAGTACAGGACAAGGAGCGCGTACCTGACAGGCCCGGTAAAGAACGCAGGCCGCGCACCTGACAGGCCCGGTACAGGACGCAGGCCGTGCACCTGACAGGCCCGGTACAGGACGCGGAGCGTGCACCTGACAGGCCCGGTACAGGACGCGGACCGTGCACCTGACAGGCCCGGTACAGGACGCGGAGCACACACCTGACAGGCCCGGTACAGGATGCGGGGCGCGTACCTTACAGGCCCGGTACAGGTACTTCTTCTCCTGCGTCACGGTGTAGAGCGACAGGAAGGCATAGCCGTTGCCGGCTGTCCCGTGACAGAGGCCATAGCCCTTGCGAAGGAGCCCCCTTTGCCAGATGACCTCCCCGCAATCCATGGCATCCTTCAGGTACTTCTCCTCTTTGAAGACCTGGGCACACAAGAGGGACATGACCATCAGACTCTGATCAGCTACCCCGCGAGCTTTCAGGGCTTTGGGAGCATCTGGGAAAAGGTGGCAAGAAAAGACAAGAAAGCACAACGTATACTCCAGAAAGATGGAGAAACTTCAATTCAATTCAATTTTATTTATATAGCGCTTTTAACACGGAGCACGGTCACAAAGCGCTTTACATAGTCCCGG
>JAACJT020000064.1:13124854-13160510 GCA_009936485.2 Gymnarchus niloticus | reverse complement strand
TGAAACTGATTAACAACCCCCTCTGCTACTTAACTGACCAGATCAATATCCCAGAAGTTTAATTGACTTAATGCTATGCTCTGATTAAAAACTGTTCCTTTAATTTTTTTGAGCAGTGTATATATAAGCAATATTTAAAGCCAAAAGAATTGGTACATTACCCTTTTTTTTCTCTTATAAGGATTAGTAGACTTCAAGTTGGCAGCAAAGGAAAAGTAGTCAGATAACAGAACTTAATTAATGAGCATTTAACTAGTTACTGTGAAATAATAGAAAGATAAAGAGTTTGATAGAGATGGTCAGACAAGTAGCGTTATTATTAAGTCCTTGTTTCCAAACGACCTTACAGGAAGTGATATTCCCATACACTACCAGTCAAAATTTTTTGCACACACTAAGACATTCTACATTTTCAATGTTACTCATAATTTTCACAAAAACTTCTAGACACTCAATAGTGTATATGTAAATGTGGTAATATTGTTTTTGCAAACCACGAAGTCTCACAAAGAATTTTTTTGTGAAAATTATTTGAGTAACATTAAAAATATAGAAAACCTTAGTTTGTGCAAAAACTTTTGACTGGTACTGTGGGAGGTAAGTCGCAAAAGTCATACGCTAAGCTTTATAGTGTGTAGTCTATGTGTAGTGTCCTTGTTAAAAGTATTTGTAGGATCCCACTTGTAGTGATTTCAAATAAAAAATGAAGTTAAATCAGCTAAGATCTTTCTGGAGCATGTTTTTGTAGATTAGTGACCTACTTTAGTTATGCATGACGTATTAGTTTTCAGAACCCGAAACCAGCTTGGTTAGGATAATTTTATAATGCGTTCAGATAACATTTAAACTGATATAAAAGCTGCTTTGATTGTCCTCAAATCTCAAAATTGAAGTAGTGTATTTTTAGCATTCGACAGTACTTCCTGTATCCTGTGGTGGTTGACTGCTTAATTTTGTGGTTGACGAACTGCCATCTGGAAGATCTCGTACGAAAAGCTACGTATTTATTTCCTGTAATTCCGAGCTTGAACTGAAGAAAAACAGGTTCCCGCTTGCGAAATGATGGAAACATCTCGTCTATTAGTCTAGCTGATAAAGTCTGTCTTTATAGTCCTTGACTGCCTGACTTTGGGTATTTATGCTTATGAACAAAAGAAAAATTATATGACATTTGTAAATTTCAGGAAATTAGTCAAAATAACAGTGAGAATTGTATTTTAAAAAATGAATAAATGATTCCAATTGTGAATATGCTTCCTCAAAACAGTGATATGTGAAATAGCTGAATTTATTTAATACCACCTCAAAGGTGATCTACAGAAGACACAGTAACTGCTTTACAATATTACTAACGATAGCAATCCCAGGTGCTCTGCTGAGAGACGCTATAGCCTGCCATCATCACAGACGAGCGACAATGTTTAAAGCCGTGAGATGAGGTCTGACGTGGGTTTTAGAAACCTTACAGTGGGGAAGCATGTCTTTGAGAAGGAGCCCACCACTAGGCCATGTGGTGGTCTCACCTGGGGGAGAGGGGTGGGGGGGGGGAGTAATGCAGCAAGCCATTAGCGCTGCGTACAATTTACTAAAACAGTGACTAACTGACTACAAAAAAGTAGACTGACTTACACTAATGTAGTTCTTTTCATTTTGCTGATGTAACTGTGATCCCTAACTCAAGGAGACTCGCGTGGTATTTTTATTTATTTGCGTTGCCTTCCCTACCCATTGATTTGATTCTCACCAGAAAATTATCAGGTGACATTAATTCTCGGTCTCTTTCATGTCAGAGCATGGCTGCGCTCAACACCCCCTGTATGCACATGGTAACAAGGACTCTGCCCCCACAAGTCGCTAAGGAAATGATACAACGTCTTATATTCATGTCAAAGAATATTTTTATTGTACATAAAAATAATGATTTCAGCTGTCATTTGGGATTTTTTCTCTGCCCAGAATAGGCTGCTTCCTAATGTTAGTGGTATGGCAGCTTAATTGATGCTGGAGACTTTGAAAGGAAGTGCAGGAGTCTTGGAATTCAAAAGATTACCAGTCAGTAGGTTTTCAATGATGCTACCTCTGGATTCAATCTGATCTCCTAGCTAACTGTCACAACCCATTGTGATGCTGTTCATGTTTTCCCTCTTCCTGGAAAGATTATGGTTGTAATATAATTTTAACTTTACATGCAGAACATAGAGAAACATTCCTGGAAAGTGGCAAATGATGGGTCTTGTAGATTGCCCAGCTACTTGCAGTTGCCAAACGCTTTACAGCAGTCCCTGGTGTGTTGGTACACTCCGCTCACCTAGTCATCCCAAGTAGAAGACGTGCGAATGGATGTTAAGGTGAGTGGAGTCATCAGTGACGGGCATCACATTATAAGGTCAGGACATCTTTCACTGACCCCACCCATAGAGACACACAAGTTTCTGTGAAAAATATACACAGGAAAAGCAGATTCTGGTGAAATGTGGAGGTAGCCTTACCCTTTATATGGACTCTCATATGCATTCTAAACTGGAAATTTTACAATGTCATATGTCAGTTACATGCAGCTTATTTACTATTTATTATATACCTGTTTTGAAGCTGTAGTGTATTGTTAAATAGCAGCACTATGTAGTTGCTTGACATAATGTTAATTAAGTAGAGGTGTTTAACACAACTGAAATGAGGCCACTGGAAGACATACTAGTGTCATAGTGTTCAGTTTTATGAGATGACATTGATTCTAGCCCCACGTTTTAGTTCTGTCTTCTTTTAAGTTCGCTTGGCCTCAAATCAAATTCCCCTTTCATTAAACCTTTCATGCATGAATTGTGACTGGCTGAGACAACATATTTTTGTATTGTGTTCTGTTATTCTCTCAGAATTAAAAATATATTCTGAAGCGATTTTACTCTCATTGTACTTTGAGAAATATGCATGTATTCTACTGAATATATTTGAGTACTTTGCTACAAGTAACACAAATCAAATTGCTCATTAGTCTGACAGTGAATCACAATTGAACCCTTTGCTCCTTTTGGGGCAATGTCCCCTAAAGAGGATCCCATGCAGCTTTTAACTTGAGAACGATCCATATATTAGATAAATGGATTTATGTAGCTGTCCACTGTAGCAGGCACCATATATGAAAGGGTTAAACACCAGGTGCACGTCTATAAAAGCCTCTACTTATTAAAATCCTGCTATGATCGCTTTGCATGTGCTGCCATTAAACATATATTTATTCTTTGCTGATATATTGTTATACAGAAACAGCTCATCATTGACGCACTCTGAAGAGAGGATGAGAAGCAAAACTGATTACTAGAATGAAAGGCAGGACCTGTCGGCCAGAATATAAAGATCAAGTGACATTCTGATGTACACAGTCTTATATCGGGATCCTCTCACATTCAGCGACGTGTTTTCATATACCGATGATCCCGAGTTATAAGAATTTGGACATATGCAAATGAGCACATTTGTACATATGTAATTGTTTCAGATCTCAAAGCACTGAGCTTAATAGCAGCATGCTTTTTTTAATGACACGTTACTCTGCAAATTGCGACTCTGTTCTACAAAGAACACTTAAGTGCAATTCAAAGGTAGGTTGGAGATACACAATATTCTAGAGCCAATAAGTCACAGAAAGTGCTTGAAGAAATCTTTGTACAACCTCCATGCTTGTCTTAGCTTGGCTCTAGTCCAAAACCACAGAAAAAGAAGAGAAGAAACAGGAAGTTCCGCCTACTCTGCAACTATCATAAAAACTTTTCACAGAAAAAAAAAAAAACATTTATGTTCTGTTCAGATGTGCATACGAATGGCAGAGTCTGAATATATTCTGAGCAGGACGCATTTTAGCTGTTCGATCTGTTTGGATCTGCTGAAAGATCCAGTGACTATTAACTGTGGACACAGCTACTGTATGAGCTGTATTAAGATCTTCTGGGATTACAAGGATCATGCTGGAGTTTACAGCTGCCCACAATGCAGAAAGGTTTTCACACCAAGGCCTGTTCTGGGAAGAAACGTGGTTCTGGCTGATATGGTGGAGAAATTAAAGAATGGAGGAATAGCTGAAGCTATTCCTTCACCTCACTGTTACGCTGGACCTGGGGACGTGGAGTGTGACGTCTGCATTGGGAGAAAATGTAAAGCTGTCAAGTCCTGCCTGGTGTGTCTGTTTTCTTATTGCAAAATTCATCTCCAGCTTCACAATGAACTCAACCCAGGAAAGAAACACAAGCTGATCGATGCAACTGGACATCTGCAGGACAAGGTCTGTGCCCATCATGATAAACTTCTGGAGGTCTACTGCCGTACTGATCAGCAGTGTATCTGTGTGCTGTGTGTGATGGATAAACACAGGGGCCATGACACAGTCTCAGCTACTGCAGGAAGGACAGAAAAACAGGTATGAATCAATTTAACTAGAAGCTCAAGTGAACTCTTTTTTATGAGAGCTCAAATTGAATTATAATGGCTTTGCATAAAGCATGTACACTTAAAAGCAATTTGTTTATTGTCTGCTTTTTGGCTGTTCAATTACAACATTTTCTGTAATTTTGTACACAGAATGGCAATTTTAAAAGCCTATTATTGTCCACAGAAAGCTCTAAATTCAGTTATTTAAATCTGAACGCATATATTTAACTATTTGGAATGTATTTCACATTTGTAGTAATTTACTGCTCTGTATTTCTAAGGATGGAAAAGGGAAGGAAGGAAAGAAAAAGATGACTAGAGCAATATTTTAAGATATGTTTATGGTTTTTGATAACAGGATGGACCTGCTTTCTCTATGTTGCTAGGTAATGTATACTAGGCGAACGTAACAAGTTAAAAACGACACTGAAATAGCTCTTTGTGGGCCATGACGGTGCCGTCCACAATATCAACACTGGCATGGTCCGAGGATCTGTCAGGGACGAAAGCTGACCTGTTTCCACTGTCACTTGTTGTGCTATTTAGCACAATTTGGTGGCCTTGATAAAATCCTTGATAATCCTTGAAAATCCTTGATAATCCTTGATAATCCATTCATTTATTTTACATTCAGTTCATATGTAAAATATGATTTTTACCACCATATTTCCTCAGTTTATAATGTCCCATTTAGAGACATTGCCCATACCCAACTGCACCTACTAACTTCTCAAGAACCACGTGACAAGTTTACCGGTGGTGCATCTGCCAGCTTGGTCTGACCAATACATCCTATCAAACTTTTGCTGATTAAAATTAGCTGTCGCTTCCGTACGTCTTTGTGTAGCCGTGTCGTTCAGAAGGCACTAGCAAAACAGTAAGGATTGCAACTATGTTTCATTTAGAATTTATGATTTTACAACATGCACATCAGATAACAATCGTAATCTCTAGAATTTGTCAGATTATAAAATAAAAAGCACGGATCGATCAGGCTTCATTAAACTATCTGACCAAACACATCCACTATGTTAAACTTATATGCATCTGCGGTCCTGTGGTCATATCAGTCGTCTTGGTTCATATGTGAATTATTTTGTAAGGATGCTCAAATAATTGATGGAAAAACCATCTCTTACGCCTTCCCAAAAATAAGCACTGGCAGACAGTCTTTGGCAATCAGATCTCATTTTTTATGTCAGCCTGGCTTGGATTATAATGTGTTTATTCATCCATATCAATAGCACTGAATGAGACCAGAAAGAGTCTGGTATTTTAATGAAGTCCTAGAGAGGGTCACCAACATATTCACGCTGTACTCAGCAAGCTGATGAGTACTGAGCACAAGTACTGAGTACTGAGCAAGCTCAGGCACCGAACGGACCTTTTTTGCTCTTGTTTATGAGACTTCCTCCAAAATGTAATTTTTTTCCACTGCTGTTTTCTTGTGTTTGAATTGTGGTTGACACAAACCTAATGTTAATATAACTATGCATTTGTGTGCACGATTATTTCAACTAGACTGAATTTCAACGGAGGATCCAGGAGAAAGAGAAAAACTTGCAGGAGCTGAAGCAGGCTGTAGACTCTCTCAAGGTGAATATGGCATGTGGGGTTCAGGGTTTGAGTTAGACTCTTCTCCATTTGGCATGGAGAGGAACCCAGTGCTAATCAGTTTTATAGCCATGCAATTTCTCACTGTTCTGAACAGGTTTGAGCTTGTTTGAATGAAATTCTCCCTTCTCTGTGTGTGGCTGACAGCGCTCTGCACAGGCAGCAGTGGAGGAGAGTGAGAGGACCTTCGCTGTGATGATCAAATTCATTAAAAGGACACGCTCTGAGGTGACAGAACTGATCAGAAATCAGGAGAAGGCTGCAGTTGGTCAGGCTGAAGGCCTCCTCAAGCAGGTGGAGCAGGAGATTGCTGAACTCAAGAGGAGAGATGCAAGGCTGGAGCAGCTTTCCCACACAGAAGATCACATCCATTTTCTTCAGGTAACGTCACTGGCTCTCACATGAAAAGCTATCAAGCTACGGTTGAGCTCTAGAGGTATCCAGATTAACTCGCACTTGAGTTTCTTTTTCCATTTCTTAATAACTTTATGAAATATTCTATAGCGCTTTCGTGGCCTCTGTGACCCTACCGCCTCTGAAAACCTGTCCAGACTCAGGGTCCATCCACCCTGCTCATTTGGGGACGTGAGGAAGGCCATCTCAGACCTAAAAGAACAAATGAATGATCTTCTGAAAGTGAAACTAACCAAGATATCAGAAACAGGTCTGTGGAGAGAAGATGCAACTTAATGTCTATCATAAGTGCCATAAGAACTATTGAGGAGAATGCGGCCAGGAGAGATTAACTCTGTCTATGTTTCTACAGCAAGAGATGTCTGCATTGTACAGAACAAGAGAAAAGAAGACCTTTTACAAAGTGAGTCTTTTTCAGTCACACACACACATGCTCGCACATATTTGCATTGATATATGTATAGTGACAGCTCCCAGATATTTTACTGTAATTAAAACAAACAAACTCCTGAATCAACCGGTGAACCAAGTTTGTAGTATTTTTCTAGAAAGTAGTGGCAGTCTTGTAAGAATATCCACATCATTTCTGCTGTTTTAGGTTCTTCTGTCTTCTATGGACAGGGTCCTTCACAATGCACACATACAAGCATGTATTGAAATAGAGTGGCGGAATGGTCTTGTTGAAGCACCGGGAGTTTTCACACAGTGGGCCGGTCACGTTGTAGGGCCAGGGGTCTGTCTTCCCAAAAATGTTACGGTGGCCACTCCCACTGATTTCTTATGCCCACCCCCACTCACACAAACCCCCTCACACAAATTTCATCTCCGGGGCTTAAAAATGGTCCCGTTCCGCCCCTGCTGAAATAGCAGGCAGTATTTTTTCATTAAGTTTCAAGTAAGTGGTATTGTATTTCAGTGATTTTTCTTCGGCACAAGTTGATGTAAGATTTTTGAGCGGGCTTAACAATGATACTTGATTTACTCACAAGTTAAAGTCCAGGTTCATATGAAATTTGAGCCAAAGAGAATAAAGATTTCCATTTTCCAAAGACGACCCGGCTAGTATTGAACATAACGACCTTCATCTGGTTCACATCAGACTAATTACAAATGGCCACAGCCACTCGGGGAAAAGAGTTCCACCTGGTTTTAGTTTATCATTCATTTATTCTAGATAATTTCTTTAAAAAATCATATTCTTTTTCTCAGTGCTTTACTATTATTCACTGCCTGTGTCTGTGTGCCTGTCTCCTGCCTTATGTTTCCACCACCTGAATATTTAAAACACAATTTAAAAATTATTTTAAAAGCAAATTTATTCAAGGAACATTTTAAAAAGTTGAAAAATTAATGCAAATTGGGGAGTAGAGTGACTGGCATCCTGTCCAGGGTGTACGTAGACCATGTGCTCTGTGCAGCCTGGGAGAGGCTCCAGTCCACATCTGTAATGCTGTACTGCATAAGCAGGAAGAAGGTAACGGATAAATGGATTGCAGATGCCTTTTAACATTATGAATAACCTAAATAATAATAAAAGTTTTAACTCAAAAGATTTTCCATTAGTGTAGGGACTTTCTCCCTCTATGAAAATAATTATACTGTGAAAGAAATTCATATTTCACTATAAAGCCAGCTCACGTCTTTCAACCGTTGCGGCTTTGATGAGAAATGTGCCAAAACCATGTATACAGCATCTATTCAGAGGCAGCGAGTGAACAATTTTTCTTTCTATTTCCAGCGAAAGCCAAAACCATGTTATTAACACCAGAGCCCAGGACTAGAGAGGAGTTTCTGAGATGTAAGTCTGTTTATGCGATGCCCACACTAGAAATTATGACCGCATAGAACACTGTTTGAAAAGACTGTATGCATCGATGAAAGAAAATTTAAATGGCGTAGAGAGGTTTTAGATTTTACCCTTTTTCAACAGTTATAACAGCAAGCCTGAGAAGGATTGGTGGTAATCTCATCTTTTCTTGTCCTCCATCCTCCGTCAGATTCCTGCCATCTGACCATGGACCCCAACACAGTGCATAATCACCTCTGCCTATTGGAGGGGAACCGTGGGGTGAAGTGGGTGGGCTGGGACCAGTCGTATCCCGAGTCCTCAGAGAGGTTCGACTACTTTCTCCAGGTCCTGTGTAGAGAGGGTCTATTTGGCCGCTGTTACTGGGAGGTGGAGTGGAGGGGCAACTGGGTCATTGTAGCCGTGTCATATAAAGAGATCAGCAGGAAGGGAGAGGGAAATAAAACCTGTCTGGGGCGAAACGACAAGTCCTGGAGCTTCTACTGCTCCCCTTCCAAATACTTTTTCAGACACAATAACAGGGAAACTCCAGTATGTGGCCCCCCCTCCTCCAGAATAGGAGTGTACCTGAATCACAGGGCAGGAACTCTGTCCTTCTACAGTATCTCTGACACAATGACCCTCCTGCACAGGGTCCAGACCACCTTCACACAGTGTCTCTATCCTGCGTTTTTTGTTTATGGTGGAAGCTCCGTGCATTTTTGTAACAAGCCGTGCGAAAAGAACCACTTAGAATAAAGTTATTGTACAATTATGCTTTTTTATTAAGCATTTACATCCTTTTATCTGACATAATATCAGTTAAGGTGTATTTTAAAATAAAAGCTATATTTAGGTTAGTTTATTAATTTACAGACAAATGGGTAATCTGCATTTGTATGTGGTTAACTAACGTTCAGTTTGACTGATCATCACTCTGACATCACTCTGGTTTTCAATGGTAGAAATGAGGCTTTAACACGCACAGAAGGCGGGATTACAGTCTGACCAATTATGAAGTGAATAACCAGCTCATGATGGCAGTATGTGTTAAATCCCCATTTCACCCACTACTTTTCATTAACATGCTGCATGAATATGGTACTCACTGGACATTATGCCTCAACTCATATATCACATATTAACTTGTATATGATATACCATAATACAATAAAGTTATGTAGAAGCATTGCATCCATGTCTTACCTGCGTTCTCAAATAGATTTTTTTTTTACAATTAGTCTACAAAAATTATATTTGAACTGTTTTTTTGCAAAAATGTGTAAGGGTCATTCATTTATTATGTAAACTAATATTGTATTATTATTATTATTATTATTATTATTATCCTGCGAGAGTATAAAGAAAAATTAAAAAGGAGTAGCTCATTCATCAGTATGTCACACTTAGCAGTGCCCCCTGGTGGCACTTGTCCAAAATGACAGCTCCTCAAACTCCTTTAATGCAATCAAGTAATAGTCATTGTTAATATCTTACTCTCATGTTTAGCTGATGCCTGAATCCAAAACTGGTTGATTTCTTAAAATCATACGGATACCACCAGCTGAAACACGGCAGACTCGAGTATCAGAACTAATTTAATTATATGTCAGATTAAATTATTTGTATTGCATTACCGTAACAATCGGAGCATAACCCGATTTTTTTCAAAGTTAGGAGACAATCAGGAGAAGACGTTCAAGGTCTACCTCATGTCACATTGTAGTTTTTTTGGGAACAAATGCACCTAAAGGTGGGCGTTATGAACAGAACCCCATAGACGGGAACTTCGTTTTGCAACGAGATCACTCCTGGAAGTCCGACCGCATTCGCTAAACTGAACAGGAGAAAAGGCTGGCTTAACAAATCATATAGGCAAACTTGAATTCTGTTTTAAGGAAACTGAAATTCCGACTTTCAGATTTGTCGAGTCCCCGAAACTCGAGTTCACCAACTCGGAAATCCTGCTTTTTGGACCGGATCTCAGGTCGCACGAAACGAACTTTTGTTCTCAGGGACAGTCTGTCGATCTGAATGAATTCCATATTACTCGTCAGCCCCCACAACATTGTCTGTTAATAAAGCTAGATTTAGAAATATGAACAAGTTCAGTTAACAAATAACCGCAACGGCACATATCCAGAAATTGGTAGTCTTAATTTAGCTTGGATATCTTTACATGGTCATATAGCCAACACTATCATAAGCTGTCAATGGAAAAAAAAGATACTGAAATCTCACATTTTTAATTTAATTTTAAAAATTATTGCATGTATTTATATGTGTATGAGTGTGCACTATAGTGGTGTTCTGGGGGTACCACGCTCCCTAATCACCCAGTCCTTGACCATTTCCCTTGGCTCCCTTAACAGTAGACCTTGTGCTGAATTCAGAAGGCGCCACAGCTAGAGCCAGTCAGCAATCAGCTGTCAAGTAGCATAAAGAAAGAAAGAGAAACCTGGAAGTGGAGGAGAGGATGCTTGGCTCATTGTGTGAGGATGTGTGAACTAGTTGTGTTCCCTGGGATTGCAACTTTGAATGGTTCTGCTCCTATGTCCACCCGTATGTGGAGTCTGTCCTGCTGGTCTGTGTCTGTCCCATGACCATGTAATATTCTTAATACAGGAAAAGGATTTAGATCAGAGCAAGATTACAGTGTGAATCCTTAATGTTCTCAACTGAAAGGGATTAATTTAATTAAAAACAGTCAAAAATGGGGCTGACAAGAAAAATATTAGACATAAACATTAAGGAAGAAACTCCACTCTTTGTGATGTCTGCTGCTTTAAGGCAAAGAATGAACTCTACACCTCTCAAAGCAGAATCAGGAAATACCTCCCATTCTAACACAAAAGCAGTGGAACATTTCATGGAATGTAAGTTTCTGTAATAAACAATGAGAAAATGTTTTAATACATTTATGAAGTGTTAAGTATCAAACTCAAAGTCACGTCAACCAAATGGACTGTGTTATGTTTTACACTGTCCTCAGTCTGCTACTTTCCTCGGGGTTTCATTGTAAAGCCACACCCACTGCAGCTCCAGAACCAGGAAGTTACTCCCCTTCACACACACACAGCAACTTCCAGAAGAAAAAAAAACACAACTTTAAACTGTTGATCTGTGCAGCAAGATGGCCGACACGGGAAATTTCTTGAGTAAAGTCCAGTTCAGCTGCCCAATCTGTCTGGATTTACTGAAAGATCCTGTCACTATTCCTTGTGGACATAGTTACTGCATGATCTGCATTAACAGCTGCTGGGATCAGGAGGATCATGTTGGAATTTACAGCTGCCCTCAGTGCAGACAGATCTTCATGTCAAGGCCTGATTTGAACAAGAGCACCGTTCTGGCTGATGTGGTGGAGAGACTGAAGAAGACAGGACTGCAAGTAACTACCCGTAATGCTGACCATCATACTGGACATGGAGATGTGGAGTGTGACGTCTGTACTGGGAGGAAACACAACGCTGTCAAGTCCTGCCTGGTGTGTCTGGCCTCTTACTGTCAAACTCACCTTCAGCCTCACTATGAGTCTCCAGCTTTTAAGAAGCACAAGCTGATCGATGCCACTGGACATCTGCAGGAGAAGATCTGTTCCAAACACGACAAACTTCTGGAGGTCTACTGTCGTACTGATCAGCAGTGTATTTGTGTGCTGTGCGTGATGGATGAACACAGAGGCCACGATACAGTTTCAGCTGCTGTAGGACGAAGAGAGGAGGAGGTAAAGTATGGAAGTTGTCAGTGCTGTCAGGAAAGATTTACATAACCTGGGGGAAACTGAAGGGATATTCCTACTGTCTTCTGCAAGTTTTACAGTTATGCGAGTCCGTTGAAAACCACATTTGAAATGCAAATTATTATCAATTTTTTATCTTGAGCATATGCAGAAGCAGCTTAATCAGGTATTTTCTGAATGTTATTTTTTGAAAATGTCTACTGACATCAGTATAACCTCTGTCTAAGGAAGCTGTCATTGCACTTTAATGTTGCTTATTTTGTGGGGCTTACTAGGTGAATAAGTGAAGGTGGAGTTAAATCGGCAATGTGACCAACAGGATCGTGGACATCAGCCAGTTCAGTTCTACTGTAGGTTATTACTGGTTTAAGAATGTAGACATAGTATGTGAATCAGAGCATCATTATTTTGTTTTGTTTCTGCAGAAGCTAAAGGAGGCAACACAGAAAAAATTCCAGAAGAGGATCCAGGAGAGAGAGAAGGAGCTACAGGAGTTGAGAGAGGATGTGGATTCACTCACAGTGAGTATGAACCAGGAGAAGATGACAGCAAAGAGATTTCTTGGCTGCTCTCCAGTTAGCACATTTTTGGTCTACACTTCATGCAACAAACTGCCTGAGTTCACAGAGTCATCTGAACGAAATGGCCAACTCATATATATTTTCATTCTCCTTGCTCCTAACAGCACTCTGCACAGACAGCAGTGGAGGAGAGTGAGAGGATCTTCACTGAAATGATCCTCTCCATTGAGAGAAGACGCTCAGAGGTGACAGAACTGATCAGAGATCAGGAGAAGGCTGCAGTCAGTCGGGCTGAAGGAGTCATAGAGAAACTGGAGCATGAGATCAAGGACCTGAAGAGGAGAGACTCTGAGCTGGAGCAGCTTTCACATACCGAGGATCATATTCACTTCCTACAGGTTACATTGCAGGTTCTTACTACTAGAAACTGTTTGTACACAAATGTATCTCCTCAGTCAGAAGCACTGATGACACTCCTCCTGTTCATATTAATTTAATTAATGGTAGCAGTAATCGCTCTCGTTTTGTCTCTGCAGAGCTGTCGGTACCTCTGTGTCCCCCTCAAATCTGGACAATGCTCCAGTATCACTCTGATCTCACCCACCTCTTTTGAGTACGTGAAGGAAGCTGTCATTCACTTAAAAGAGCAACTCGAGAAAAGCTCTGTGAAGACATTAACAGAGATCTCCAAAACAGGTTGACAGTATTCATATGCTCTCTTTTTCTTGATTCATATAATCTAGGCATCGATTTCATATTATGTTACAATTACAGTCAAATAACAACAACATATTATATATTATATATTTTAAGAATTGTCTATGTCCCAAATTCATCTATTCATCTCTCCGTTCTGTCTACACAGTGAAGGATATCCGTTTTCTACAGGATGAAAAGTGCTATGCATGTGAGTGTCTGTCCTGAACCACTAGTCTTTAAAACATGATACAGACGTGCATGTACATTATCACATATAATAATATCCATCCATCCATCCATCCATCCATCCATCCATCCATCCACTTTAATGCAGTAAAGTCTCATGGTACACAAAATAAAATCTCAGTAATATTCATGAACCTCTTTTTACAGTGAAAAATGAAACTTCATCACAGACACCCGAGCCCAGAACCAGAGATGAATTTTTACAGTGTGAGTATTTCTTTGCATATTAACACATATAACAAAAAAGCAAGTAATGTTAGATGGTGAAAAGCAAGATTAAAATATTACTAAATAAAATTGCAATAAATTAAATATGGATAAAAAAGCTGAGTATACAATTCATTAAAACTGGTCATAGTTTTTAATCTGCTAAATTATGTATTGTAAAAAAAATAACATGTGATACTTAACATATATCCTCTCCTGTTCTCCTCCTTCAGATTCTTGTCAGCTCACCCTGGACCCCAACACGGTGAATAAGTACCTCTGCCTGTCGGAAGGGTGTAGGGTCGTGACCCGTGTCGAAGAACCACAGCTGTACCTTGATCACCCAGAGAGATTTGATCAAAAGCCACAAGTGCTCTGCTCTGAAAGTCTGTCTGGTCGACATTACTGGGAGGCCGAGTGGACCGGAAACCGGGTCAGCATAGCGGTGTCATACAGAGGGATCAGCAGGAAAGGTGGTAATGACCGCACCTTGTTTGGGTACAACGACAAGTCCTGGAGTTTGTACTATTTTCCCTCTATGTACAACTTCTGGCATAACAATAAATGCTGGACAATATCCGGCCCCCGCTCCTCCAGAATAGGAGTGTACCTGGATCACAGGGCAGGAACTCTGTCCTTCTACAGCATCTCTGACAAAATGACCCTCCTGCACAGGGTCCAGACCACCTTCACTGAACCTCTCTATCCTGGGTTTTATCTTTACGGTAAAGGAACTACAGTTAAACTGTCCTCTCTCTGATGGAATACAAAGCATGAGTTAATATTTCTTACATCATTTTGCTTGTGTTCACTTTTATATTTCCAAATTATTACACCTTGTATCTTTGATTTATTGGTTAATGCAATTGATAACATGCAAAATGTCTTTTTTTTTTTTGCTGTAACTATGTTGAATTTTTTGTGTGAATGTCATGGTTTTGTTACTGGGGATCCATTAAAGTATACCATACCATACTACAAGGAGAACTTAAGCAATTATAACTTCCTGTTGTAGGAAGCTACAAGATAACCACGGTCACAGAATAAAGGGAACTTCCATGGTTCAGAAACAAGCTTTTTATTGGACCGTCAGTGGTCTGAATCCATCTTCCATGACTGCTTATCCAGTACAGCGTCATACTGAGGCTTAACCCCCTCCCAGGAAAGGCATGCTGTTAGGTTACTTGCTATCTCTGAATTTTGTGTGTGTGTGTCTGTGTGTGTCTGTGAGTGAGTGTGTGTATGTGCTCATGTACCTAGTGGTCTGGGATTGACTCCTGGTTCCCCTCATAACCCTGACCAGTATTAGTAGTTAGAAGATAGACTACATTACACCAATTTTATACATGAAAATGTAATTTGTAGCTGGGCTTTATGATTATAATGTTTACTGACATGATTCCTTTATTCTCCAAACAAGCTCTTAGTTGTCATGACACATGTGTAGAGTTTAGAGAGACTGTCAGGTTTAGACGCAGCAAGCTTTTATGTTACGATTCCTGTCATTGCACTGATTTGATTTTTACATTCACTTGGTCGTCTTCCAGACAGTGTAGTAACTGGGACAGCAGCCACCTGTCAGGGGTTCAAATCCGCCGTTTTTGACAGTGACTGACCACATGGCCACGAGGACACACCCCCTAACTGCGCACGGTCAGGAACCAATCATCGCCTACTTGCAAACTGACTAACTTGTCTTTGTTTTCGCCACTTCCTCCCTGCTGCTGATTCATTCTGTTTTTTTCTCGTTCTTTGCCCTGTAAATAAATCCACCATACCAGGAGGCTTGAGTTCCCATTGCTCTGTAGAGTCCTTGCCATTCTACCCCTGGTCCGCCACAACATAAACATTGGCTTTCATCATTTTGCTTCTGTGTTCAAAAGGAGAGTCAGGTGAGCAGACTTGGTGTGGCAATTAATTTGCCGTCTAAACCAGAGGCACTTTTACAAACTCTAAACATCTAAATCCATGCATTTTCCAAACAGCTTATCTTATACAGGGTCACCTGCTGCCTATCCCAAGCAGCTGAGGGCACAAGACGGGGGACACCCTGGACCAGGGGCTAACCTATTGAAGGCCCCAATCACACACTATGGACAATTTACACACACCAAGTAGCATACATTGCATGCTTTCAGACTCCAGGGGGAAACCCGTGAAGCAAATGCAAACTCCACTTACAGAGAATGGAAAGGGGGTTTAAACCCTCCATTCTGGAGATGCAAAGTAACGGTGTGAAGCACTGAGCCACCCTGCCCCACTCCTCATGTAAGTGAATTCATTCTACATATTCATTCTTGAGCAGTTATATGTTTTGGGCTGCAGTTGAAGTGTTGAGATATGAGTCAGCGATCAGTGAGACATATATATCAGAATTACTGGTGCAGTTATTTACAACGGGTGGATTACTGGTGCAGGATTCCAGATGAGATTGGCGAGAGAAGCTGAATGTTTCTTTCATGAGTTATAACCGAGGACTTTGCTGTGTGCAGACATTTTATTTACTCACTTTATTTAAAAGCCTAATCACTATGAATGCTGGGAAAAGGAGGACAATATAATGACAGACAGGCTTCAAATTGGTTTCCTGTTGTATCATTTTATTACCACTCAAAGAGAAAGTCAAAGTTATAAAATGGAAAGAAATTCCCATAAATAAAAATCATATGATTAAAGATTTAGTGCTAATAGGTTCAATTACATTAAGTCTAAAACAACAGCAGTGCTTTTGTGCATATGAATCTAAATTGATTTACTCTTACAAGAATTAAAAAGGTCGTAAAACAATAAATTCCAGCCAGAGGAATCTGAAAATGCTGTTTTCCGTTTATACTTTTCTCACATACAGAATTGGTTTGGAAATTCAGGTTTAAAATGTACACAACTGGGGCTCCACGGGACATAGGAATCAGAGATGGACAGCTCACCGCTCCCCCGGTCATGATTTCTGAGCTGATCCGTAATCTGTTGTTAATCCACTTTTAATGAGTGACTGAGTCCTCTTCTGAATTTACTGTGTGCATTTAACTGCCACATAAACCAACTCACATACTCTGATCTACCTTGCAGTTGTGATTTTTTTATATCCCTTACCTTAGAAAATAATAATGTTAAATCACCTTGTCAGGAATCCTTTCTTACTTCCTGAGAACTCAGTGATTTTTGGTTAAACAGCAATATGAGGTGCTGTTAACACAGACACGCACAATTCTTTAAATCCCAAAAACGAAACGTTCCAAGAGGCACCATTGGGAGCATTATAAGGAAGTTTAAAACTTATGGCACATCTGCAAACCTGCCTGGCCAAGGGGGAAAGCCCAAAACGTCATCAAGAGCCCTTGACAACTTAGTCAGGACAACTAAGGAAAACCCCTGTATTACTGTAAAACACCTACAGGATGACCTGTTGAAGGCTGGAACAAGTGCTTCAGCACTGAATAAACAAGGACTTCATGGCCGCACTCCAAGACGCACTCCACTCTTGACCAGAAAGAACATCAAAGGTCAACTAGAATATGCCAGGAGAAATTTGAATAGGCCTGCAGAGTTTTAGGAAACTAAATTAGAACTGTTTGGACACATGGACCAGGGGTATGTCTGGCGTGAGAAAGGCCAGGCTTATGACCAAAAGAATACCATCCCCACAGTCAAGCATGGAGGTGGATCATTGATGATGTGGGGATGCTTTTCTGCTGCAGGAACTGGCATCATGGATTCCCATAAATACCTGCTAATTTTAAGGATGAACGTGATGCCTTCTGTTCAGAAATTGAATTCTTCCATTGTATTCTTCCACTACCAACAACAATTTAAAATCAATTACCAGGACTCTGCATCATCACTTATTACTACTAAATCTGTTATATAATTTCTTTCAGGATTAATTAAGTTCTATCTTATTTTACAACCTTTTTAAATTCTTAACCAGTTTCATATGCACATTTTGTGGTTGGGGCAATATTTTTTAATGTTTAACTTAGAAACTAAAAGAAATTTTTACTGAATTTTGTGTCTCACATACTGTCAGTGTGGTGGAGTTCTTTTTTTTTGTCACAGTGATGGAGTGCAAACGGAATGTACAAACTTGTGACGTGAAAAAGAAGACTGAAATTACAATATATTTCCACAAGAGGGCAGCCGTGGATATTTAAATATTAAACGTAAATTTGCGCCCTCTGGTTGTTATATCGTGCTATTTACTATGTCGAACCATCTACGCGGGGGGGTTGTATTTTCGTAGTCGGCTTTTAATCGGTAACTTTAATATTGAACGGGAAGTCTTGAACCCACCGCAGACTAGAGTCTTAGCCATTCAACCAGGCACGACCTCACAGATGCCTCAACAGAAGGGCTAAATCAGGATAATGCTTCAGAGGGTATGTGAGAAAGGTTGTACATATCAGCTTCATAGAGACAGTCTGTCCTCAGGCCTTGTGGTATATCTATCAGTGAGTTTTAATGACACTACAATACAATAGCAGGTGTTGACTTTACTGAGGCAATGAGTAAGAGAACAGAGCGTGAGTCCTGACAGAGGAAGGCGGAGAGGTTGAGGGAGTGAGCGAGGACGAGGGCAGGAAGCCACAGGGAGATCAGGGGAGACACGGGGAGAATGGCTCAGTGACAGAGTGGGGAATGATAGCATGGTCAGGGGTATACATCAGGAGAGAGCAGACAGCTGACTGGGCCAGGGCTCCCCCCGTTGGTGAGAGGAGGGAGCTGCGACAGTGTTGCAATGAGAGACGTTGCAAAGTCCTGTTTTACAATGCCAGGGGCACTGCTACCTGCTCTGTGGTGCTGTGGCATGAAGAGGTCAATAACATTTGATATTCAACCCAAGGTCAAATTGAGCATCACTCTAATAAGCTGTGATCAGAAGAGGAGTGTCATGTTCTTATTTTATTTTTTAAATGTGCATAACTACAGACATGGAGGACAAGAGAGCTACTCTTACAATTTTTAGTATTTTATTAAAGCTTTGCCATTATTCATAATTCGTCTTGTATTGTGTGTTTTCATTTGAGGGCTTTGTTCTTTTTAAAAACTAAAATTAAAACTGAATTATGAAGCTCAGTCAAAATACAAATTTAAATGGTCAAAAACTCATCAAACTAACCTGAAAAGGAAACAAAATTAAAAAAAAGTATTAAAATAATAACTAATTACAAGAAAAATGGAACTAAAATGACCTTGGTTCAGTTTAAACCTGACACAGTCTTTGTATATCTATCGTTATGTTACTCCTGACTTTTCATGTCTGCCTCAGATCATGTCACCTGCTTACTGTAAATGAGCTTCAGACACAGCTTCATTGTCCATATAATGGCTCCAAACCTTTTTGCTTTCCACCTTTCTTCTATGTGCAGCAACAAACTATAGGATTACTTATTGACTGGGAAATAGAAAAGTCAGTGACTGTTTTACTCATGAAAGCTAGATTAATGTTGCTGGTACAGTACTGTATTAATTCAAATTCATAAACAACTGCAGTATTTGTCTGGTTTCTGCTCAGGTTTGGGGCACTGTGGTTAGCACTGCTAATTGGCAACTCCAGGGTTGAAGATTCAAATCCCACCTCTGCTCTGGGGGGTTGCATGTTCTCCCCATGCTTTGTGTATTTTCTCCAGCCAGTCCAGCGTGTCCCCTGCCTTGTGCCCTAGGCTGCTTTTGATTGGTTCCAGGCACCTCAGAATAGGATGATGTGGTTTGGAAAACGGATGGATGTTCTCAGCTTGTGTCACAGCACTGAAGAAAGACAGAACCCCTAGGGATGTGTAGCACAGACAGACAGAACTATGTCTAGACAGCACAGGACAGAAGGACATGAGCAGGAACAGCTCACAGAGCATGTCCCATGAGAGGAGTGTCAGGGCTGTGGACTGGGCAGCACAACAAGGATGGTGTCACACAGAAACAGCAGGAACAAGGACCAATCGAGTGGAAAGGACAGATGTGGTAGAGCAGGAACAGAGGTGGTCAGGAACAAGGGAACTGGGATGGGCATAGAGACCCTGAAGCAGCACCAGGGGAGGCTGTCTAGCTGTAGGCAGAGGTAGACCAGGGTCACCTTTGGAGATCCACTGGCATATAGCAGTAGCAGCAAATCAGACAGGCAAGTCTAAAATGTACAAGGAGTGTGATCAAGCACCCTCTAAGTCAGGACTGCCTAGCCAACAAGTCAGACTAGGAGAAACAGGGCAAGGTCACAAGGTAACAGGCACCAGCTGTGGAATGAGGCAATCAGGGTTAACTTGGCAACCAGGCAGCAGAGGGTGGAGTCGGGGAATGAAATCACAGCTGCTGTAATTTGAAAAGCAGCAAGTTCTGGCCCTTCTCAGACATACAGATGAGTGTTGAAGGAAGTGAGATTAAATCCAGTCAGTGTTTGTGGGACTATGGCAGCGGCTAGTGTTGCTTTGGATCAGGACCAGTTCAGCTGTCCTATTTGTCTGGATCTACTGAAGGATCCAGTGAGTATTCCCTGTGGACACAGCTACTGTATGAGCTGCATTAAGGGCTACTGGGATCAGCAGCGTCATGCTGGTGTTTACAGCTGTCCTCAGTGTAGACAGACCTTCACTCCAAGGCCTGTTCTGGGGAGAAACACCCTGCTGAATGAAGTGTTGGAGAAACTGAAGAAGACAGGACTACAAGAAACTACTCCTGCTGACCATCATGGTGGAGATGTGGAATGTGGTTTTTGTACTGGGAGGAAAGACAAAGCTGTCAAGTCTTGTCTGGTGTGCCTGGCCTCTTACTGTGAAACTCACCTCCAGCCTCACTATGAGCCTCTAACTTTTAAGTACAAGCTGACTGATGCCACTGGACATCTGCAAGAGAAGGTCTGTTCCCACCATGACAAATCTTGAGAGGTCTACTGCTGTACAGATCATTAGTGTATCTGTGTGTGATCTATAAACATAGAGGCTATGATACAGTCTCAGCCTGCTTTTCACTCCTGGCTAAGTTTATTTGGAGACTCTTGATTATAGTTGTAGGCTTTAATAATAGAACAGATCTTTCTAACAAAAGTTTATTGAAAATATTCAACTTAAAGCATTAAATGAGTTTAAAATGTTACAAACTAAGCTGATAACTGTGATCATGTGCTGGAAAAGGGGCTACACAACAGATGGATGAACTGAACAGAGAAGTGATTTTTCTAACATGAACAATTATGGTGGTGATGTGGTTCTGTAGGCTAGGTGTGTGGGCCTGTGACTGAAGGGTTGCAGGTTCAAATCCCACAGCTGGTAGTAGTATCACCACTGGGCTCTTGTGCAAGGCCCTTAACCCAATTCCTCCAGGGGTGATGGACCCTTGGGTCTCACCTTGGGGAGCAAGGTGGGGAAAATGCAAAAGCTACAGACTTCCCCACAGGGATGATTAACATAATTAAGATGTTTTCTTTGTCTGGGGTTCCTTGGCCAGTGACCTGTGCTCCTTTTAGCATGGCATTATCAATACAAGGCCTTGTTGAATTATACTGATATGGGTTACACTGGTTTCACATGGCTTGGCTGTGTTCAGTGTAGTCCAGCTTCTGTCTCTGTGTCCAGTCACTCTGTGCCCTAATTAAATATGGAGTCTCACCCATTGTCTATCAATCCTCACTGTGATTGTCAGGGTGAGAAGACTGTGTCTGATCTGAAGAATGAGATATTTCAGCTCTTTCGTGAGGAATCTGGGAAATCAGGTTGGTGGCAAATTCTGCCTTTCCCATAATGATTTCCAAGAAAATCGGAATGTTCTAAGTCTGGAGGTTCAAACATGTCAGAAGCCCTGTAACAGATACTGTGTGTTGTACTAAACCCCCTGTCATCAGCTTTTTCTTCTCCACAGCCACTGAAGTCCGTATTGTTGAACCCAGGACCAGAGAGGAGTTTTTTCGATGTGAGTTTGCCACGCATGCAGAAACAAGCACTTGGTCTCATCTGCATTTAAGTCATCAGTCATTACTGCCAATTACTCCCCACGTATGAATGTTCATGTTTTACCGGACAGGGACATCATTTCTGCCATGACTTATTGTCGGTGGTGGTGGTGGTGCTGCTGCAGGCAGGACAAATGGCCAGGAGATTTAACTTTTGAGAGCTATAATATCTATACATGACTGTGCAAAAGTTTTAGGTGGGCAAAGAAGCTTGTATTTAATGTTGTTTGGTCTGATACACTTAACACATTTCAATCTCCTCAAGTCACTGCAGAATTTGCTGTTAGTAAGCAATATTCCCACGTATACAACACAACTACAAATACAGGGACACCTTGCTTGGATAATCAATGCCTCATAATAATTGCTTAATTTAACAAACTAAACGAATGGTGAAATTAACAAATAGATGTAATGGCTGGTCTCGTCTTGAGGCTCATGAACCAAAGCTGAGGTTCTACCTATCTAACCAGATAATGGTAACATTCTGGAGAACAGAATCAATTTAATTGTATTACTGCTTATTTAAACATTCTAGTGTTAAATCATGCTTCCCCCCCGAGCAGCTGTACATTAACTGCACAGATAAATGGCCTTAAACATTTCCTTTGCCAGCCTAAGACTTCTGAACAATACTGTGTGTATGTAGGTTTAAAATAAGTTCTGGTTCCATTTAGTACTTATTCAACATCTTGTTTCATTCAGAAATATAAAGTGTAACTGCAAGAACTTGCATCTTCCTCCATCAGATTCCCGTCGGCTCACCCTAGACCCCAACACGGCAAATGAGTTCCTCCGTCTGTCTGAGGGGAACAGAGTGGCGAGAAGGGAGGACGAGCTTCACGCGTACCCTGATCGCCAGGAGAGGTTTAAAACACTGCCCCTGGTGATGTGTAGAGAGGGTCTGACTGGGCGCTGCTACTGGGAGGCTGAGTGGAGCGGCCTTGGGGTGGGTATAGCCGTCGCATACAAAGGGATCAGCAGAAGTGGAGAGGGTAAGAAGCGCCTGCTGGGCCGTAACAACGTGTCCTGGTGTCTCTACTGCTCCCCTGGCCCTTGCTGTTTCTGGTACAATAATGAAGGAACCGTGCTGGCAGGCTCACCCTCCCCCAGGGTAGGGGTGTACCTGGACCACAGGGCAGGAACTCTGTGCTTCTACAGCATTTCTGACACACTGACCCTCCTGCACAGGGTCCAGACCACCTTCACTCAGCCTCTCTATCCTGTGTTTCGTCTCTTCATCCCTGGAGCTACTGTTAAGCTGTGTTCTCTTGGATAGACTTTATGTGGATAAGTTGGCTATATTGCTTGTTCTGTATATTCATGTGCTTAAGGTGTTGAAGAATAACTTTTATATAGAAGTCCACTTCTGTTTATTGCCCATGGTTGGCACCCCGTCCAGGGTGTACCCCAGCCATCTGCCCAGTGCTGCCTGGGGTGGCCTCTAGCCCCCCCCAATGCCATTGAATAGGATGAGCTATTTGGAAACACATGGATCAGCTCAGGCATCGTGACTGTGGGGGGGGGGAGGTTGAGCTCATGGGCTTTTGTGTCTCCTGTGAGAATCTGGAGTGACTTCAGCAGATGTACTTTTTTTTTAAACCTGAAATTATAAATCAAAGTTGTATGTGAGGGGAAAACTAATAAAATAAGAGAACAGCATCTTCAAATTCTTCTGTCCTGCATTTAGCCTTTTTTTTTTCAGCAGAGAAAGCTCATCCTACAGGTTGCAGTCCTGTGCTAAAAATTTGGGTTTAAAATGTCGCTACAAAAAAAAAATCATATGACATACCTGCATTTGTGCAGGTAATCACACACAAACATGTAGTGATAACAAATCTGACCAGTAGACTCCTGTTGTCATTGCTTCTTGCGTGAACTATGCCCAGCACATCCACAGGTAATTGGTCATATTTGTGTATCACCTGGAGTGCTGCCCTCGTGAAGCGATCAGCTGGAACTCTGTAAGCTTTTATCAGTCTTACAGGAAGGATGTCTGTGGAAGTTCAGTGTTTTCCTCTCCTGGCTGTAGCTCACCATCAGTGACATGTCCACCCAACGTGTCAATGGCCCACATCAAGGCTCATGCCCAGGCCTCCTACTGGCCCAATTACAAAATCAAATTGAGTGGCCAGAGGTATAACTGCATGTAATTTTTTTTTTCCATGGTCTCTAAAGAAACACTCAAACTTAATTTGGTCTGACTCCATTTTATTTACATTGACTAATTTCAAACAGTCACGATGATCTCGAGTTGATTTAAGGTTCTGTTAATATTGAGGCTTTTTTTTTTTTTTTTTTTTTTTTTAACTTTCTGCTAGCTCTCACCTCTAGGCTATGGTGTTGCACAGCTATGAACCTGATGCATGCTCAGCATGGGTGGTCTACTGAGCTCAGGGACTGCTAGGTTCAGTATAAAAAACAAGAAATTGCTGCAAAGCCTGGAGTGAAAGACACCAAACAATGAACTCTGATGTCTGAAAGGTAAACAGGAAGGAAGACTGGACAATTGCCTGAGATGCCACAGTCCCAGAGCCTCGGAACATGCTGTCTGTTAGTCAGGTAATCCATCATCTGTAAGACTGGGGGCCATCAAATTGAGCTTGCTCTCCAGTCAAAGAGGCTGGATGGTGTTAAAAGTGAAGACAGAATTTTTGGTGCCGATGCCATCATAGTGGAATAAGTGAACTGGTTCAGAAACCAGCGTGGCACCTGAACCACGTTGGTGGAAATGGGGCTTGAGTTAGCCTGCTAAGCAAGCTGCAAGAAATGCAGGTGGCCTGTAACCAGGGCCTGAAGCTGTTTCAGTACCAGCCTCACAACAGTCTTCATGAAATGAGATGTGAGAGCAACTAGTCTGAAGTCCTTAATGGAGTTGGAAGGCCCTTTCTTTGTAACTGGGACCACAATGGATGTCTTCCAGAAGTGGGGCACCTTCTGCAGACTCATGGAGAGGGAGAACAGGTACTGTAGGACACCACACAGCTGGCTGTCATATGCGAGATGCACTCCTGCCCGTCGATGTCATCATTAGTCGACTACTCATGTTTTTCCCTTCTGTGCCTGTACCTGCTTGGTGTCTTTTCATTAACAGAAGCCCCAAAAATGTTCCCAGTTTCATTATTTTGAAGATTGTGTATTGTCACTCAAGTGCCCAGCTTCCTTACTGTCCTATTTGACTAATGATAAACGTTTCTTTCATTATCCATCCTGTTTTCTATTAATCCGTCTCCCTCCATTCCCTTTTAATCATCCTCTCCTGCCTCTAAGGATTGTTGACCACTCCCAGGCGTTAGCTCCTGTCTCTGGATCCACCACCTCCTGCTTCATTGCTGGTTCCCTTCAAGCTGGGATCTATCCTTGATCATCACATCTGTGCTCTTCTGCTCTCCATATCTTAGTCTTGATGGCCATCCAAAACTCTGAAGTTCCAAAATGAAGTAGGATGTTTGCTCCACCCACAGACACCCCATAAAATGAATGTTAGCCTACAGTAAAAAAACCTCTGTACCTGAATGCTAACAGAATATCCTGTGCTTGACAACACGCTCTTCGTATAAGAGCTCATAGGAGCTCTGCTATGTTGACTGATGGTCCATTCATCCACTTTCCATAACCACTTACACAGTGAAGGGTCATAGAGAGCTGATTCTAGAAACCAAAGGAATATATCTGTTCTAATTACCAGATAGAAACAGACCTAGTGAGTCTGAGAGGTCAGCTGACCAAGGGGACCTTTACACTCCAACAGAAATGACAGACGTATCTCATATGAAATCAGTGCTGTGTCGTGCTAGTTGGCGGTCATGAGTCTGTGCAGAGAAGGAAGGCATGAAACTTAACTGGAGAGACTGTCATCCAGGGTGGTCTTCTCCTTGTGTCCTTATGCAGCAGGTGTGATGGACTCTTGGTGACTTGATCTGAAACACCAGGCTGAAAGACACTGTTGTACTTTGTCATTAGTTGCCTGTTTGCAACCCGACTGTTAGCTGTTGCAGTTCTCGCTTTTCTTCTTCAAGCCCCACCCAACCACATTTCCCCATTTTGAACTAAAGTTCACTGTTTGCATCACCACGCTGTCCTTAGTTAACCACCAACGCTCTGGGGTGTTGAATGCACAAGACGGTGGCTATTTCTGAGGTGCTGGATCCGGAGTCCAGAGTCTCTGAGGTGACACTGATGTCCATTTTCACATTCAGCGAGCAGTGACCCTCACTAGAGTCCCTCAGTGTCACTTTACTTTAAATATCAGGACAGTCACTTTACAGTCAGTTGTCTTCATTATTCGACTGGTTGCTATACCCAGTAAACAGACCAACAAACACATGTAGATCATAAGGTGGAAGTGCTGTAATATGTTGAAGAAAATTACATCTACGATAATGACACATGCATTGTACAATGACATGCAGTGGTGGAGTTTACTGCTGTAGTATACACAGCATCACATGCAGTGTCAGTACATGTGCTGCATGCTGAGGAGGGGGGCTTGCATGTTCATGAGTGCATGTGCTGCACCTTTTCGGCTTTGCTGTGGCAGAAGAGACACGTAACAGGAAGTAGACCGATAGTGATGCCAGAGAGGATGAGGATGAGAGAGCCAGTCTTCAGTGTGCTGGGGTCTCTGACAGACTCAGTCATGGCTCCTCTCCTCTTCCTCCTCCAACTCTTCTTCATTAGACTATCAGGTAAGACTGAAATCTTGATCGTTATGTAAAATGTATAGATTCAGTAAGAAAGGGTCTTAAAGAGGAACTTGCAATGGCTGAATATATCAGATTGTATTTTCACATTTGAGTCGTCTTTGCTTCAAAACTGACTCTTTAATGTTTATATTAAATAAACCTGTTAATATGTCATTTTTATTGTTTACTATTATTGTTTAGTCATCTTTCTCTAGTGTTACTTTTTGATACTTTATATATTGTTTAATGTTAGGCTACAAGTTGCTCTGTTCAATACTTGTTACCAGTCTGCCAATGAGACAATAATACCTGAAACATCTGTATTAAATATATGATGACTTTAGAGAGGCTGTTTACTGTATATATAATAAACCTGCCAAATAAGCTTCACTTACAAACTAAATACCGGTGTTTCTCACATTTACAAGAACAGCATCCCATGGGGTTGGAAGTGGTTTATAGTGATGTTACATCTTTAGTTTGCTGAAATGCCTGCAAACCAGGGGCTGATGGGTATTAACTATGAATCAAAGAAGTTACTGCAAGTGATCATGACAGTGTGAGGACATTCAACTATTTAACTGTATAGAGTGGACAATCTGTGACTGTCCCATGTTTCTATGATCAGATATATAAGGATCATGTGAAATACTGGTGTAAAGGGGGCTTATGGACAGCCTGTAAAAGCATGATACGCAGACTCAGCACGGAGGTCCGGTGACATGTCAGTCACTGATAGTCCCACCCAGCGAGTGTTCCATGTGACCATGAGGAACCTGTAGGAGTACGACTCTGATACGTACTGGTGTGCTGTAGAGATTGGTGATGCTACTGTGAAAGATTACTTTAAATCTGTGTCAATAACAGTCAAAGATAAAATGTGTCATGAACTTCAGGAATTTCTTTTCCAGTATGAGTGAGCACCAGTTTAAATATATCATTTATATTGATATCCTTTATCTTTGATTAAAATATCCAAATTAATTTCTTCACTTTTACCACACATGTTCAGAGTGTGAGGACTGTGAGCTGGTTACCTGTAGAGAGAGGAGGGTCTGTCACCATCCCGTGTTACTATGATGACAAATACAAAGACCATGTAAAGTACTGGTGTAGAGGGTCTAGCTGGAGTTTCTGCTCCATCCTGGCACGGTCTGACTCAGCCCAGAGAGGAGAGAAAGTGTCAATCACTGATGACCCCGCCCACCTGGTCTTTAATGTGACCATGAGGAACCTGCACGATGGGGACTCGGGCACTTACTGGTGTGCTGTGGAGATTAACAATGGTGGAGATGATGGTGCATATCTACAGCTCATTGTGATGGAAGGTGAATTATTGGTATTATAATTATTCCATGCCATAGATCACAGTATGGACTGTAAGATCACGGTGGACAGACTGAATATGACATCATTGTTATTAAATGGCTTTATTCTCAGCAATGACAACCAAAGTTCTTAAGGACATTCAAGTGCTCTTTTAACTGGTTTTATACTAATTTTTGTGATACCTGTACTGTATAAAATAATTTAGTTAGAGTTTGTGGTTTAAGGTGTCTGACTGGTGTTTTGAACTGATCTTCCACAGCAGCTGTAACTCTATCAGGACAGGAGGAGCCGACTACAGCTTCACAGCAGACTGAAGGTCTAACTTCATCAACAAGACACCCAACAGGATGGGAAGTGACCACATTTCACTCTGGTGCCTTGACCACTAATGAGGATTCAGACACAATACAGACCATACAGTCACCATGGTAAGCTCCAAACCAGTTTGATTCTTTGTGAACCAGTTTAAACAATCTACATTTAAGATGTAAAGTTAACTCATTAATATCCCTGTCCTGGATCATTCATGACACCCTACATGTTAACCCTTCACTTTTCTTCTCCTGTTCTTCTCCAGCCAGGAGTTCATACTCCTTCTGTTGATGTTGGTGCTGCTTCTGATACTGGTGGCCATTTTCACGATTGTCTCGAGTCTGAGAAGGACATACAGTAAGAAAAACTCAATTTAAAATAATTAAACCAAAAATCTGATTTGATCTAATTTTCTCGTCCATTATTAGTTTGATTAATCAGACAGTGACGTTAATATCAGTCAGGTTACCATGTGATGACCAACACAGACGTTACTGAAGATCAGTTTCACCATCTTGTCTTCTTTCTGCAGAATCGAGTGTCAGTAACAGAATCAGAGCCAGCCAACCCGTGAGTCTGCATTTCTGTACCTGCTGTGTGTTTGTCTGTTACATCAGTCAGGGAGTTAAACTGCATTAGCTTTGCATTTTACTGTAGTTGTATTATCTGATAATTATTGGAACAGACATATGAAATCATTGTCCAGTTTATTGGATTCATCTCATCTAGCAACTGCTCCAAACTGTGAATCATGTGACTGTAAGTCAGCGTTTGAAATGCCTGCAAACAGGATGTGCAAAAAGATACACACACACACAGCTCCTGAAACCTTAAAATGGTTACAGAGTACAGCAACAGGAAGTTTCGCTCATACCAGATAAGAATAAACAGATGAGATGTGTGGTCATCAAAACAGGACAGTCAAACAGTAGACAAACATCACTCAGAGTGACAAGTCAGGTCAGAATTCGCTGCCAACGACATGAATGCATGTAAGCAGGCTGCACTGTGTCAAAGGCAGGTGCTGTGAAGATGTGGGGAGTCATTTGTGGTGCACAATACTGCTCTATATACTCCTCTTAAGACTCCCCCAAATACTGCTCTTAATACTAACTCACCGTCCTTTGAATACCATAGAATAACTTACCATTGCTGCTTTCTATGTCCACAGCCCTGAGTTTGTCATATAGTGGACTCTGTATATGTCCACTCTAGAATATTCACTGAGAGTGAGCTGATTGTTATTGCGTGTGATGCTTTAGTCCCAGCTGACCAGAGAACCTGGAGATGAGGTGACCTACAGCACCCTGCTCATTAAGACACCATCAGCACAAACAACAGTCAGTTGAGTAGAATGTTTCCCTTTTGTCAGACATACTAATTTCTGATTAGCTCAGTGATGTGTGTGGTATTAATGCTAACCTGTGACACAGTCTGTACTCAGACTGTATTGGATACCTTAGATGACTGTGTACGTGCATACTGTGTACATGCATACATGACTGTGTACAGCATCTACTGAGAGAATGTGTGTCTTCTACAGCCCTCTGTAGACCCCAGGGATGAAGTGACATACAGCACAGTAACTCTACAGCACAGACAGGGTAAGACTTCACTGTCTGGCACTACCCAATGAGCCTGGACAAAGGCAGACCCATTTATTAGAATTTAAATAGCAGGAGGTACCAGCAGTGTGACAGACAGATGGATTGTGGGTAAAATGGAGTTACAGAGTCCCCTTTGAATTGCTTTTTCACAGACCATGATGTCTCTTCATATCAGTGTGTCTTCTTCCCTCAGAATGCTATCCCTCTGATCATGTGACCTACGCCACTGTGGTTCCGAAGAAAACGGTCACATAAGGGTTGTTTTTATTTGAATATTTGAACATAATCTGAGTTTTGATGGATTCCAGTTGTGTATTATAAATGATGTACAATGAAGTTCAAGGATGAAAAAGGGTTGTTTTTATTATCTGTTTTTATCATTTATTTGTAATGAGTTGATTGATTTTACTTGTTGGTGTTATTGTGATCAAATAAATCGATCAGTAAAAAAAAAATCTTTGTAGTCTGAATGTGATGCTCTCTGAGAAGAGGGCGTTCTTCTAAAGGACACTCCATATGTAGATGCTTGTCCACTTCCCCATTCATAAGGGAGCTAAATCCTCCAACAATAGTGGGATCGTTCTAAAACGGAGTGAAAACATTCATTCAGACCACCTTGTTATTTTTATACAGTACTTGGTTACTGTTCTAGTCAAACTAAGGCAGTTAGATTACATAGCTAGATTGAATAATTTTAAGGTGACTGATGAAAGTGAGGCATGTCAATAATTATTTCCCACAAAACACATTTGTTGAGCTGTTTGGTTGTGTTGTGTTGAATAGAACATGTTCTTCAGTTATTAAACCCTGGTGAATGGCGTGGTTTTTCTGAACACCTTGTCAGGCCAACAGGACAGTTCAGTCCTTTTTTTGAGCTAATGCCTGTTTTGTTTTCTCTGTATTTTCCCTTCGAAGGTCAAACAGCCGTCTTTCATTTCCAGTCATCTCCACTGTCTTTGCTATCCCATCTCCACTCTTGTCCCCAAATAAATCCCTGCTCATTTCACCCATCCTGGTGCCACACGGACCTGGTCGCAACATTAAGTAAATGGACGATATATTCACATATTGATATAAAATTTAAAGTGCATGGATTTTTGAAGGTATCTCGTTTTTAATTGTAAAATATTTATGAACAGTACACATTCCTGGGCTTCTCCTTTTAATGTTAGCTGTCCTACATTATACTGCCTATAGATCTTTCTGTAAACATAAGTAAAGTTTCTGGTGGCAGTTCAGTGAGTTGCCCTCTTGCATCACAACTGCAGGGTTTGGGGTTCAAATCCCGGCTTTACTCTGTGTGGGGGGGTTGCATGTTCTCCCTGTACCACATAGGCCTCCTCCTACAGCCAGTTAGGGTAACTCATGTATCTGAATTGCCCATAATGTGTGTATGTGTGACTTGTAATGGACAGTCATCCCACCCAGGGAGTATCTCTGCTGTGTTCCCTGTCATGCCTGCACCAGACTCAGTGAGTTAGGTAGAAGTACCTGGCACATTTGTGCCTGGAATTTCAGTCAGTTAATGAGCTCTGTTAGCTCAATAAACAGTCTGGCTGTTAAGTAGTGTCCCATTTTCTTTAATGTCTCTGCTTTTTTTTTTTCGCTGCTGTACGTTTGGTGTGACCTGAGTCTCTGGTTTCCTTCTAACTCCGATCCATCTTTGAGCTACCTGTTTGTGTCTCCATGTTCTCCGTGCCAACGCTTGGTCGGACGTCTCCTTCACCGTCAAACACCCGCGGTTACTGTGACGGTCAGCATGGAGAGATAGCTGGGTCGTCTCGTAATTACACAACAAGAAGATGCTATTAATAATTAGAATCCAAAAGAAAACGTGTTTAATGTGCATTTTGTTGACCCATGGGGGGGGATACCTGTTACTTCCTGATTCTGCCTTTTCTTACAAACGACGCCATAGGATGTTGCGGTCGGGTTGTCGCGCCAGCTTTAGAGGCATAATTTGCACGAACTCGTTTGTTTGATGACTGTTTTCAGGTAATATCGCTGAAACAACAAAAAAAATAAATAAATAAAAATCTGGTGGAGTATCATTATTTATTTCTACTGAAAAGATTTAACGTTTTCGTTCCTCCCCAGATGTCACTGAAGTCACACCGTATAATAACCGTATAATTGCCTAAATCATATAATTATCTGACCGGTTAATAAACTGCCTGAAGCAAACCATGATTAAGAATGAACGATCAACACGTAAAGTTTAGTTTCAGTTATTACTATAAACTGCTGCTTAATGTTTTTTGTTTTTTTTTTTTTCTACGTATGACCCTGTGGCCTAATAAACAAGACATCAGCTTCCGGCGATCGTGGGTTCGAGTCCCATCTGGGTCGCATCCTAACCATTTCAGTAGGAATCGGCAGGATGACAGGTTCGTGTTTTGTGTTTTTAAGACCTCGGATGGATTGACTGCGGGGAGTTTTTCGGGGTCGCTTTTTAGCAGTACGAAAACTGGTTTAGAAAGAAAATGGATCTCTATTTTCAGGTTATACAGCTGAAAGCAAAGAAATCTGTATATGTTATTGCCCGTCTAGGTACAGAATCATTGTTTTGATTGTTCTGATGGTCTTAGGGAGTCTTCACGTTCTTCTTATTATTGATTTCTGTAATCTTCTTTCTTGTAGTTGTAATGAAACATCAGCCGGGACGGAATAGGTAATAGTTTAGTTGCCAAACGGGTACAAATCGCGGATCGCTCCGTCTCGTCCTCGGTTTATACTGAGATTTTTTGTACGCAATTCCAACCTTCACTAGTATACGGATAAACATTTTTATTGCTAATTCGTATACTAAAGTGGATCTTTCATTTCGGTTGTACACTGGGTTAATTCTCCCTGAAGTTGCCATTTTGATAAATTGGAGTTTCTTTTATTTTTCCTCTCTTCTGATGCAGCAAAACGGCTGAAACGATCCAGGCACCTACTGTTTAGATGTTCCTTAATTAGTTATTTTGTCTATTCAAGTACAACTTTTGTTATTTGTTACTTATGGAAAACAGCATTCTGACCGGCGTCATTCAGTAGAAAATATCTTCAGATGGTAAGTAAATGAAACGGAAATTTAGCTTAATCTGTTAATAGATACATAGTATACTGACATTTCAATAATTTTTTTTTTTTTTTTTTTTTTTGAGCTGGTCACTCCGTTGTTGTTTTATTTATTGTAGAGATTGTTTATGTATCCCGCCAAACTAGCAGCTCATGAACCTGGAACTAACGACCCCAATGTGGCAGTATTCTTCCAGCACTACGTTCTCTTCAGGTTATTGTAAAGGTTGTCAGATTTTACTGAGCACCTGAATCAGCTACACACTCCAGTATGACCTCTTCCTCACTGCCGGTGTTAAATGCTGTTTGACCCACAAACTCAGAACCAGGCTGAAAAGGCTTAAATGTATTTCGTGGGTTGCAACAGTGGGAATTGACTTTTACAAGTCCAGTTAGCTCCGATGAATTCAGGAAGAAACAGAATAGCAGAAAGTGCCGACAGTATTACTAATCAAAGGCTTAGATTTGAGAAGGTATATGCCTTATTAGATATTTAAATATTAAGTCACTTGCCCCTACAGAATATGTACCAGAAAGACTGTAATAAAGTAATACTTCTGAGGTACAGCGAATATATGAGAAATGTTTTCAGATTCTGCTGAGGCACAAGGAGTAAGATTCTGGTTTGAGTTTGGCAATGAGGATTCCTCACCAAACAATTAGGAGGAAACATGACTTCATCTCTATTGTGGTGTGCAATGGATGAATTTCCTCTGAAGTGTGCTGGCAGAGAAATGTAAGCTATGGTCTGAGGTGTAGAGCTGGGTGGGGATCAGTGCCATTGATTTTGGATGAACTGTTCTGTCAGTGCTGTCACTCCTGCTTCACACGTTATTGTGTGTTGTTTGAGTCGTGGCGTTCAAGGATTCCTCATGGCTGTGTCCCCACTGGCCTCTCCCTCATAGTTATGCTCCCATATATAGCTATGGCAGGGCCCTTGCTGTTTTATTGCAATTATTCTGGCATGTTAAATTGCTGCTCTGCCCCCGCACATCCCCCCCCCCAGGGTGATCCTTTCGGAGGTTCAGATTCAGGAGATCCCTGTATTGTCTGCTGGCCTACCATGCCCTTCTCCCGCTTCATCTGTCCATACTGACCAGCTTGCTGCCTTCCGAGCCACCGAACCTGATCTTCGTTCCTTATTACCTGACTGCATTCTCCAATACCCTGTTGGCCTCCTGACTATTCTATAACATTGTTGTTTTATATTTGTATTAATGAACTTGTCCTGCCCAGTGCGGGTAGGTGGAGAATGGGATTCCCCCTTGAGTCTGGCTCCTCCCAAGGTTTCTTCTTCCTAGGGGAGTTTTTCGTTGCCACTGTCACCTTTGGCTTACTCTCGGGCGACCCTGGGACAACGTAAAGTATTTTGTGACAGTGCTTCTTGTTAAAGGTGCTACATGAATAATGTTGAATTGAATTGAAATGTATAACCAATTTTCTAAGCTGCCTTCAGGCTAACCTCAAGGTTGAAGGTTCAAGTGCCGCAAGAGAACACTAGTACTCTTAGAATGAACACCTAGATTGTTGGGGATGGTGACTGCCCTCTTATCTAAAGCTTCATAAATTACAGTCATGTGAACCAATGGCAGCTGGTGGTCTTTCAAACAGGGGAAGCACATTTTAGACCTACATCATAAAAGTAGTCAATTACTGCCCCCCATGACCTAGTTCGAAATAAACGAACGAACTTTACTAAACTGAAACAAGGAAGAAACTCAAGAAGGCTATATTTATGCTTATATTTACAGTAGGATATGCACAAATGAAAATAGTGGGCTATATCGCTAGCAAATAGATTTCAAGCACCAGCTTATCTCACAAAATCACTTGCCAAAAATACATGAAGGATGGAACTTAAAATGCTCTATCAAAACGTTGTCAATCAAAAAGAGGTCCAGCCCCCCGACAGCTCCTCCAGTCAACATGCAGCAGCCCAGCGTCTTGGCCAGCCCACTTCCCCATTTACTCCCAGAGAAACTGAGCTTCCCTGGAAATGACGATTTGAAGTATTTGTCCAATAAATGTCTAGCTTTGCTGCGCTGAAAACAAAGCATATTCTGAAGTACCATTGAAGTCCAGGGAAGCTGCGCGTCAATGGGGTTTACTATAGATTGTGCTGCCATGGGCATGCATGGGGGGAAAAAAAAAATCACGCTAGACGTCCTGCAAGAAATTACTGCTGATTCTGAATGAACTAGCCATGAAGTTGAACATGTTTTAGTACACTCTTTGTAACAGCAATGTAAATACAATAGTACATTATTGACGATTTTTTTTCGTGACATTTTACAGGAGGCGGAGCTTCCCTTGTAGTCTTAGAGCAGTCGTCTCTGATGTGAACAAAGCCTTTCTGGTTTGGCTGAAATGTGATTTTTGTTATATTTTGAAAAACAGAACTTTAAATGTTTTGTTTTTCTGTCCATAAATGAATTTCTGTAACTTTTCCATTTATTAAACTTGTTTTTATTATTTGTTGTTTTGTCTGAATGTTGTATTGTTGAGGTCCAATAAAGTATACCAAACCATATAACAATGACACCTTAATTACATTTCTATTGTGACTGCCTGTTTTATGATGGTGTGTAAAGAGGACTAAGATGTAAGACAACCATAGAGACAAACACGGTCATATAAATCAAAGGGGACTTTCATGACTCAGAAACAAGCTTTCAGTGGTCTGAATCCATCTTCCATGACTGCTTATCCAGTACAGCATCACATTGAGGCTTAACCCCATCCCAGGAAGCACAGGGCCCAATGCAGGGCACAACCTGGACAGGGGAGGGGGTCCATCACAGGGCTGACATGCTGTGAGAAGCTGAGAGTCAGCAACTGGCCTGAATGCAGAAGGAAACCCCAGCAAACACAGGGAAAACATGCTCCACACACCCAGTGCAGAAAGCTTAAAGCTACAGTGTGAACCACAGAGCCACCCTGCTACTCTGGTTCTATGAATGGATGAAGTTTTAAATCATCTCTGTCGTGGGGTATTTCTCTGTGCATACCTGCTTTATGGAGTATGTGGTCATGAGGGGGGGAAACTCTAAAATTAAGTCCCTTACCCCAGCAGAAT
>JAACJT020000064.1:13078352-13124754 GCA_009936485.2 Gymnarchus niloticus | reverse complement strand
CTCTGCCCATCTTTGCTCCTCAAAGACTCAGCCTTTCGTGGATACTGCTTTTGTACCAAATCATGATTACAATCACCCGTTGTAATGATTCAGAACAATGTAGGATCCAATAGCAGAATCACACGGTTTAATCGTAGTCAGCATAGGCAGGGTCAACACCAGAACAGGAAGGATTTCCAAAAGCCAGGGGAGAATAGCAAACATAGTCGTGGTCACAGGCAGTAGACCAATTCCGTGGAAGCAACAAACACAGCAAACAGAACCAAAACAGGAGGTAGAAGGACAAGTTAAACAATCAGGGTCATATACTGGCAAATCAACATGAGACCCAGCACTGCTCAGTAATGGTCCCAAAAACTCAATATCTCACAAGGAGGCAACTGAACTGCAGGGCTTAAGTGGGGGATTGAACAAAGCACAGCTGGAAACTGCTTGATGATAATGAATGAGCCACATCTGGACAGTACTCAGGGGATGATGAACGGGAGTAGGTTGGGCGCGGCAGGTTAAACATAGGCTGACATCTGTTGACATCACCTGTTTGAAATCACATCATTATTTCATTTTTTTCTTTTTTTTTACCTCATTGCTAGTCCTAAATTGCCCCATCCCAACATTTTTTGAAATGTGTTGCATGCCTGAAATGAATGAATGGATGTATATTAACAAATGATATGAAGTTGACCAGGCAAAACATTAAATATCTTGGGTTCATACTATCCGCAATGAAATAAAAGTCAAAGTAGATTTATGAATCACTGCGTTTTTTTTTAAATTTACTTACATTTTCCATGCCGTCCCAACTTCTTCTGATTTGGGATTGTAACTGGCTAGCTGATATCTTTCTGACACGTTTACAATAAATATCACCATACGTGCTATTTGTGGCTTTTAAAGACAACTGCGGGAACGAAACTTGGGAAACTTCACCGGTTTAAACCATTCTATGTATCGTATACATGGCAAATTATCGCTGTTGGACTGTGCGTCTGATCCCACAACTATAATTATAAGACTAAGTCTTAATTACCCCATGTTGGATTATTTTTGTCCCAACCCTTCCCATATGTGCAATTTTTTCAATATAAAGAGTCTATTGTTGTTATTATTATTATTAGTAGTAGTTGTAGCGGCTATTTATATGACGCCTGAGAGTATAGCATATAATTTATCTGATCGTCTCAGCTCTGTAGAATGAAACATTTTGCATCATATGTATTTTTTCATCCAGCAGTCATCGTAACCGTCTGTTCTGTTTAATATCTCCGGTAAACGAGCCTTTTAAGGCTCACGGGTCTTTCCCTTTGCTCACACCAGCACTAACGCGATTCTGTCTCCTCTGGTGTGTGCGCTCTCTCTCCGGTTATGGTTACAACGGAGGATCCGCTTGTGAGATGCCTGGAAGGCAGGCAGTCCACTGACTGCTGAGGAGAGGAGCGACCAGGACGGGAGGGGAGAAGGAGAAAAGGGGATCGCAGAGAGAGACATGGCCTCTAAAGAGACAGGCGTCTCCTGCTTTGTCAGCGTGAGCAGGGAGATGACAGGTAGGACAAAAACGTTAACAGCAATTTTCGTCTTCTCCGTGACGATGATTTTTTTTTTCCGTTACATGATCCGTTATCCGTTATCTCGATCTTATGTGTTGCTTGACCGGTCATTTTTCAATTGTCCAATCTGATCTGTGTGTGTTTCTAAGTATGTGTGTATTGCATCAAATAACTTACAACATATGCAACAGTAATTTCTGGCCGCAGTTTTTATTATTATTTTTTTTTTCCCATGGCGAAACGTTTCATTTTTTTTTTTTAATAGGATCATGTATCGCTGCAAAGTGAAATACCTCAGACTCAGGCCTTTTGATTCGCTATTCATCACACACTGAATCCTGACGCTTTACACATAAATCAGTGCATTATCCCGTCGGCACACATTAATGCAGCGCTATCTTTAATATTGGCGCGCCTATCTCAAATTAAATTCTATTTCGTCGCTGCGTGCAATTACACATAATTCATTTGATTCGTATGCAGTGTTTCG
Organism: Gymnarchus niloticus; assembly: GCA_009936485.2. Lineage (NCBI taxonomy): Eukaryota > Metazoa > Chordata > Actinopteri > Osteoglossiformes > Gymnarchidae > Gymnarchus > Gymnarchus niloticus. The sequence goes on along the minus strand of JAACJT020000064.1, from coordinate 13,122,717 downwards.
GTTCATGTGACATCACGTACACTCATGGGCATGCATATGTGAGTGTTATGCAAACTAAAACACGGCATTTTCCTCAGCTGTGCTGTGCACCAGATGCTGGATGGAGGCGTGAGAAACACTCACTGACCTTACGCCTGCAAGTGCGGGTCTGCGGACTCGTGCTGCGCCCAGACAGCGGTAGCTGCCACTTCGGCCATCATTCACGGGCACAAACACTTCATGCCCACTGATACTTACTGCGCCGGGACACACGATCGCAAGTCACAACATGGGTGTCAGGGAGGAGTCTTCTCGCCGATAATTATTCCAACGGCTTTCACCTCACTGAGATAATGAAAACTGTGGAGAATCTCTCTCGGCATTCCTATCACCCTCCCTTAATGTGTAATGAGCATTCACTGTACTCCCTTTCTTCTGTCACTCTAACAGGCTTCAGCAGGCTTTTTGATTGGGGTTTCTGGAGATTAAAGTTGATTCCAGCTGCATGCATTTTGCCCATTTTTTTTTTTCCCCAGTAACACCCCTACTCCCCCATCTCAGACGATGAGTGCCTATTCTCCATGTGAGCAAGCAATCTTGTCAAGAACAGGCTTTTGATAATGTCAGGACACGTTTCACCTGTGGCTAGAGCTAAGCTAAATAACACGTAATTTGTAAGGCACAAGTTAATGTTTGAGGGTTGTGGATAAGGAGCCTTTCCGGTGGTTTTTGAGGGTGTTACAGCTACCGTTGCTGCCGAGTGTTACAGGTCTGGTGGCTATATCATGATGACCTTGTTCGTAAAGCATTAACTTTTGAGCTTGCATGTCATGATGTTACCATGTGAGCATACAGACAAAAAAAATACTGGTTATTAGAGAAACAAGTTCACTTGCCTTATATTGACCTAAGGCCAACTGGGAAGCTTAGAAATACTACATATAATGATTCTGTATTTACACAATGTATTTGCCATTATTGTTCCTAGATAAGTAAACAGGAAATATACAAGATAAATGTCCAATAACTTAGTCCTTCTCATATTTGGTGGTGATTCTGAGCTAAAGAAAACATGTACTGTAGATCTCAAAGATTTCTGCAGGTATGAGACACACAGGTTTGAGTCATATATCTCCTATTGTGCCAGAACGTAGAGGAAATGTCTTTGAAAATTGCACAGAAGGCTGCTTTGGACCTGAAAAATGCCTGTATGATCTTGGAGAAGTCTGGATTCAACCCCAAGTGTCTAAAAATTTCTGTGTGTGACAGGCATCATCGTCTTCTTCAGACTTCTATACTGATTATGCAGTTCTGTGTGGACTTTCTGATATTACTAGTGTGACTCACGGAAACCTCATTTTTAAAATCTGTGTCCAGAAATAAATCAGACCAAAGAGAGAATTATAACTCACAAATAAAACATCCAGGTTTTTCTTCTGAAAAATGAAAAATATGTACACGGCTTTGGGAGTAAGAAAAAATGTGTATGACTTGTCTAAAGAGCAAAAATGCTTTGAGACAATATTTGACAATTCAATCAATTCAGATAATGAAACTGCTTAATGTCGCATATGGTGCTTACCATATTATAATACAATGGTAAGGGTGATGAATAGCTAAATTGTCAAATAAAATCAGTGTTGCTTGTGTCTGACCATGACCAAATTCAGCTAATTAAATTTTTTTTTTGTGAATTAGAAGGGAAGTGTTTTATGATATTAACACAAGAATAAACAACTCTGTATATGCATGGTCTGTTATTTAGTGTGTGTGAGTGTGTGTTTCTGTGTGTGTTTGTGCTTGTTGTATGTATGGAGGTTATGATTTAAATAGGTGTGGGAATAGTTTACGGTTGCTTGTCTAACTTTTTGCTCACAGTACCTATTGTTTTGTGCAAGCACATATTAATGTGCTTGTGTGTTCTGGCATATTGGCAGCATGCATTGTTTGTGAAAAGTTTACCTCAATATGGAATTGTGTATAGTGACGACTTCACTTGTGTGAACAGAGAGCCTCCGGAGGATTATTGACAAGTCGACAATCAAGTTTGCACGTGCCGTCAAGTTGGACACGAAAAGCGGAAAGTCGGAGGACAAAATTCTGGTGAGGACATCTCTTGTCTTTGTCAAACACTCACTGTCTTTACACATTGGCAAATTTTTTATGATTGTAAGAAGGGGAGAGGGCATGGACATTCTTGAAGAAGGCAAAATCAGGTGATGACCCCAGCCATTCTACTATTGATGTTAAACAGTCTGCTGTTTTCTTCCCATATAAACCATGCTATACATTTTGTCCTTAAAGTTCCGCCTCCTGGATTTTGCCTGCCCATTGCCCCCTCTCTTGTTAAAACCAAATTGGCCATTTTGTTTTCATGTCTTTCTTCCAGTTTCTTTCCAGTTTCTCAACTTTGCACACTGTAATAAGGTGTCACGTCAATTCCCCAGTGTTTGTGTCACCGTGGTTCTGTTCGTTGCCCCAGTGGAAGGAAACAATATCAGTCTACTATCTTATGATGATTATCAGTCTTTACTATACAGCATTTACTAGACTCAACAGCATGGTTTTTGTTGCTTGCAAAGTTAACAGTGTTGTGCAGAGACATTAGATAATTGCTTTCATTTCAGTGTTATATGTGGGATGTTGAGACTTAATGGATGTTTTGATGTTCATTTATAGTGGTGGAGATGTAAACAAGTTGGTGAAATAATTGCAACTGCTTTTATAAATATCAAGCAGTATAAAAAATTGGAAGTGTAAAGTTGCTGACTCTATGTTTTATGAATACATTATTTATACATAATGTAAACTCAAAGAACCTGATTGTCAGACTAATGCGATCAAAGAGGTAGCTGTATCATTATAACTATTGCTAAATCATACCTAAGGTGCAGGAATAATGAAGCACATGTCTTTGTCATGCAGCCATTTCCTGCGTGGAAGTGAAGACCTGCCTCTGATCAGAGGAACACAAAAATAATTCTCTGAAATAGGAGTGTTGTTATTGCCTTAAAGACATTGGGAAACCAGAGATTTTATGCTAAACTGCTGTATGTGCAACAGGAATCTGACTGAATTTTTCATCAGTCACTGATCAGAGATCAGTTTTCTATTGCTGAACATTAAGTTGCCCTGGTTAAACAAGAGAACTCTGTCTCTCTTTCAGAGTTTAGTCAAAGCTCCTTTATAGGACTGAGACCTTTAAGGAAGCAGGTGGCACAGTGGGTATTTAAAGAGCCAGACTCCTTTACAAGTTTAAGTCCTAAAATTTGATTCTGGAGGGAACATACTTAACTGAATCCCATCATTAAATGTATAAAAATGCACACTGGGAAAGATATGCTTTAGATAAAAGGTAATGCTTTATCATGCAACAAATAAATTGTTACAGACGTGTTGCTGTATTGTATCATCCTGGGATGATGGGGGTGGTCCAAAAGCTCTTAATTTAAACTGGACATACCATACTTGTATACAGTACATATATACTGAGCATAGAAGCTCTGTGCTCTATTTTTCTCTTCATATTCTGGTTTCTGTGTTTTTGGTTTTGTTTCTAAAATCGGTTTATTTGGTTTAGTTTTTGACTTGAAACCTCTTCATGTGCACATTATTCTGATGTCGTCCATCCAATTTCCTGTTTTCTGTGGTTTTGGGTCCATGGGTGCATTTGGCAGGAAACCCTACAGTCTGGGGGGGAAAGTCTGGTTCAGCGTGCTTTGTATCTGTATCTCCCCAGTGCTGTTCATGATACAGTGTAACAGCGTTTACATAAGAGGCATCAGTGATTGTCACGTGCAATCTTTTTGCATGTTGCAATTTGTACAAATTGGCGAGGGCACAATATTAATGGACCCGGGCCCTTTAAAAATGCAGGGCTGCAAAAACTGGAAAAATGTGGAAATCAAAATGAAATTAGAAATATATTATACATGCACACACACACACACACACACACACACACACACAGATATAGTCCCGCCACTCTGTGTGTCACGTTTTCTTGTTCTTCCTGTGTTCCTTAGGTCTTCTCAGGGGAATCTAGTTTCCTTCCACAGTCTAAGGATATGCAGTTTGACTAACTGGTTCTTGAAATAGCCCTCAGTGTATGATTGTGTGTGTGAGCGTGTGCATGTATGTGTCCTGTGACTGAATGGAATTCTATCTGAGGTGAACTGGAATAGGCTCCAGGCCCCCAGTGACCCTGACCAGGATAAGCAGTTAGAAATATGGATATTGAGGTTATAAGTTATTGCGGCACAGTGGCTCATTTGCCCTCAGCACCTTCCCATTTGATTTTTAGCCTTGCGAATGTAAGGCCAAGTGTTTGCTGTCCCTGGCAATTGAAGTATGTACAGTTGGCAGCTTTCCCAGGCGTTGAAGCATGCATGATGGCTGCCGTCTGTGAATCTGTAAGCGCACGCTGCTAGCCGCTGTCCTTGGTCCTGAAGCGCAGGCACCCGGCCGCAGTCAATAACGCGGAAACTTGAGCGGTCGGCCGCTGTCCGTGGTCCTGAAAGCGCACATAGCCGGTTGCTGTCCATCGTTCTGAAATACAACCTCGTTGTTTTTTGTCGCTGTCCAGGGTTCTGAATACGTGAGCTGTCAACCTGCTGTCCATGGTCCTGCAGCAGGCATTCTGGCTGCAGTCCGTCCATGGTCCTAAAGCTGTCCATTGCAGCAAAGCATACATGTTTGCCTGCTGTGGTGCTGCAGTCAGTGATTCATGAGAGCTAGATGGCGGACCACTGTCCGTAGTGCTGGACGGAGTGACTCTTGCTGTTGTTCATGGTGCAAAATTATTGGATGCTGTTCACGATGCTCGAACGCCTGTCAAATTAGGGTGAGTGAGGCTGCTTTCCTGCTGTTCATGTGAGGGAGAGGCAGAGAGTGCCTTCCAAATCTGCTACTCTGATATCCAGTGAACCCATCACCTGTTTAAATTACATTTAACCCCTCCCCCTTCTCTCTTCCTTTCACCCTATATCTGGTTACTTCCTTCAGTCTGTCAATTTTTGGCTTTAGCTATCAGGCATAGCATATCCTTATTATTCTTTATATATGTTAAGCAGTTTCCCATATTAACTTTCTGAGATCTATAATTTTTTGCCTTCGTTGTGCTTTAATATTCTCTTTCTCCTACTTTTCCTGGAAAGTTTATTTAAATTAGGTCCTACTGGCTGACAAGCATAGGAATTCACTTACTGTAAGGGAAAATGTGGCTCCACCTATGTAGAATTGCATCAACCACTCCATTATTAATAAACTGAATGTACTATATACATGAAGGAAATAAATTGAAGAAGTGGGTGGTATGAGTTGAATTCTTGGGAATCCATATTAACGAAACATAAAAAATAAAATAGGTCTGGTGCAATTGGTCTAGTGTTATTTAAAGATTTAAGCATTGGAATGAAATGGGCTTTCGTCCTTGGTCTGATCAGCAATGCATTCTACCTTGTACCAGGTTGCCAGTGTTAGCTTCTCTTACAGTGTTAGCTATAAAATAAGTTGTCTAGGTTTTCTACACTATCAGAGGTATAGAACTAATTCTGTATGTGTGATGTTGCACAGATATACTGAGAATACAAAATTACAAGAAATGGTCATTTTAAGAGCATATTTTTCCTATATGCAGTCATAGTTTGGGATGACTCCGGTTTTGTACACCAGGTGTTTGTCTCAGTGTCCTGCAGGCTCTAAGCCATATACCTATCTCTGTGTTTGCTGTTTTTTTAAAATCTCATAGTCATTCAAATTTCCTGCTGTGTATAAAATCTTCCTTGGTGGTCTTTGTTCTCCAGTTGCCACATTAAGCTATGTCGGGTTATCATTGGGCAGCTGAGGGTCTCACAGAAATAAACACGTCCCCTGAACCCATTTAAGTGGGTAATTTTACTTTTTTTCATAGGAGTTTAACTACTGGAGCCCATTACTTTGAGGAAAAATGGTGTAATTATTTCAAATTATTTTTCTCCAGGGAAATAAAGATTTTTTTTACTATTAACCCTAACTATTTTTACTAAATTTTTACTATTGTAGGTGAGTTGGATTAAAATAAGGATTATTTGTTGGGATTTTAATTCAAAAGTGAATGCTCTGAAGAATGCATTTCATTCACGGCCTTGGCAGAGAGCTAATCATGTCAATGAACCCCTTTGTGAATAATCAGCCATGAAGCTGATCTGTCTCATCGAAGAACATTGGATGCTGATCCTATTAATAATCAGCCAGACTTGAAGCTGATCTATATCATAGAAGCACACCAGGCACTGATCTCATGAATAATCAGAAGCTGAAGCTTGTTAATGATCCATCATCAGTCAGCATCAGTGGTTCTGGCTGCCCTTCTTTGAGGTGAGGCCTTGGGGCAGGCTTCTCATCTCTATCCTATACACCTCCCACCATGACCATTTGTCCCAGCTTTCTCATCTATAATCCAGCAGCATGACTCAAATTGCCTTCTACAGCCAGCCTTTCTTTTATCACATCTCAGATGTCCTTTGATGTTATTTTGAAGACTGTCTCTTTTGTTTCAGATTTTAGAAGCCCTCACCATAGATGGTGGTGGGAGGGGGGTATGCACTGAGAATGAAAATTAGAATGTGCCCCACCCGGATAAATAAATAAATAAATAAATAAATAGTAAAATTTGAAGACCTCATATGTTGACGTTCTGGTACATGGGACTGTGTGTGTCTTATAAGCTCCCTCCTGGTAGATTTAAGGCTCGTGAGGATGTGAGATTCAGAGATCAGACATGACAAGGGATGGAAGAAAAGGAGAGAGGAGAGCAGAGGACTGGATTAAGAAAGGAAAACAGAGACGTACGTGGGGGGATTAACCATGCGGGGTGGTCGGTTGGAAGGGAGTGGAGGAGAGATGAGTGGCTACAGATAGCCAGAAAGAAGAAAATGTGCACATTTTACCATAAAAAATTAGATTTTCATTTTCAACTGAATGGCTGTGATTTTTTATTTATGCAGTGTATGCAAGTATGTAAACCTACGTTTAAAATTATTTTTAAGATCATCACTTCCCAAAGGAGAGCAAAATGATAATCTACAGATGTGTCTTGCTCTAAAACCCTTGAATGTATTGTTAGTGTTTCATGATTAAATGGAGAGACGTGGCTAAGCAGAATGATATAGGAATGAGGTATGGAAAGTGCAGGCAGAATAAAATGGAGAAGCATGGGGAGATGAGAGTAAAGGCTGTAGATATGAAAATTTTACTCAGCAAATAGCTAAAGGTTATCCTGCATGTTTTTCCCTCAAAATTTACTAATTAATTCATCATTATGGTAAAAAAAATTATTTTCATTTTCTATGTCATCATCATTTTCCTGCCAAATTTCCTGATGAGGTTCATATGTACATACATAATGTGAATGATACTATTATTGGTATTCCTAATATCATTAATCAAATCTGCATTACTTGGTGCTGCACTGTTCCTTCTCAAGAATGAATTCAGTTGATTTCTTGGTGCTTGTACTTCACAATAAACAGCACTGAACTTTACTTTAAAGGTGATATTTTTGGTCTCAGCGGCCCCACGGCATGATATAATTATCCTGGCTCTTCGGTGTTTTGCTAGTAGCGATTATTCTAAGCATGGTGACTCAGTGTGTAGGTATGTGATTTCATACCTCCGGGGTTGTGAATTTTTTGTTCTCCTCGTTTTTTGTTGATCTCCTCTGGGTACTCTGGGTTCCTCTCACAGCCGTAAAGCATGCACTTGGTGAAGTGCTGAAGTTTGTTAGTTTGTGCCTCACGGAGGACTGGCATCCAATCCCAGGTATTTCTCGTCTCGTGCCCTGTACTTTCAGGGACCACCTTCAGGATCACCATGACCCTGCACAGGATAAGTGGCTAAGAAAGACAATGGATGGATGTTTTTGAAACGTTCATGATATGTATACCATTGTTGCAGAAAATGTGAGAAAATTCCACTCCTGGAATATGAACTTGCAACATGGAGTTTGAAGATCTTTGTCCAACAGTTAGTGTGTTGGCTGGGACTCTCTTGTACACTCATCCAGCTTCCCCCACATAACACATGTACACACACACAGACACACACGTTTGCTCAGACTGTCGCTGGTCAGCGAGGCTGCAGGGCTTACGCAACGTCTCAAATCTGCTCTCAGTTAGTCAGCGACCTACTTTGTAATGCAAAAAAGTTGTTTCTGCCCTCTGTTGCCATGTTAAACAGCATGTCTGCCTCGTAACACCCAGATGCTGTTCTGTAAGGTCCAATACAGTACAAACCTTGCCTGGAAATGCATGTCGGTTACCAAGAGACAGTGATGGTGTTACATATTGTATGTTGGGCTTGCTTATGCTGTGTAAAGACCCCCCCAATCAGGTTCATCAGTCTGGACATTGTGTGTGAATAGATTTGTGTCCCTGTTCTCAGCCCTTTTCATACTCCAGTGATTGCCTTTCTTTCATGCCTTTCTATTTATTTATAATAATGATTATAATAAAATGTAAGAATGAAAGAGAATGGGAAAAAGTGGCCTTCTGATTATGATAAATTGCATTGCTCCTGCTGCTCCACCCATACCACCTCCCTCTTGCAGTATTTCAATTTTTCTTCCATATCAATGATTTCTCAGGGAACTGTAGTTGATTCATTGAAACATTTGGGAATTTTCCTGTTTTCCTCTCTCTCGCTCTTTCAGGTTCTTACAACATGGCGACTCTACCTCCTGGCTTCCAAGGTCCCGACGAAGGTTGGCTATACCAAGTTCTTTTTCAGACCCATTTTGTTCATAGGTGTAGAAGACCTTGCCCCCCACAACTCCATAACGTTGTTGTTGCATTTTGTCTCCAGGTGGAGATGACCTTCAACTTCTTGGAGATTCGAGCCATGAACACCTATCCGGAGCATCAGGTGAGAGATTCACATTTCTGTAGATGGGAAGTTGTAGACATTTTGGGCTCTCTTATCTAGTGACTCCCCAGTCTTAAAGAAGCTATTTTTGTCACTTGGGTGGTTAACACAGAACTGCTTAAAGGCAAAGCTCTGTGTTCAAAATTGATGGTCAACTTTGGTTATTTGGAATCGGTGGGGCATTCTAACACAACGGACAGATTATTGGTTTGAAAACACACTGTTCATGTTTGTATTATTCTATGGTATTTCTATCCTATTCAGATTGTTATAGAGACGGACAAGTCCACCTACTCTCTGCGCTTCCAGACACGTGACCATCTGGACCATGTGATGAACTACATCACCTTCGCCCTGTCCCGCATCTTCAACAACTCTGCGTTTGCGCAAGTGTCTTACCTTTGGCTTCCAATACATAGAAATTTTGGGCCTGAGCAAGGGAACTAAAATGTGGTTTCTAACCCTTTCTTGTAATTTATTGATCTGTCATTTATTTCTTTTAGAAGCTTTATTGTGTGGGAAGTTATTTTTGTAACATTATCTTGTATTTAGGGTGGATGCAAATCTGACTAACAACTAGTTTAAACTGCTACACTGTTACCTGAAACTTGAAGTATCATTAATATTTATGGAAAATTTGGCATGGTATGGAAATGTTGATAGGAGCAGTTTCAGCATAGCTAGATCCACAGCTGAAAGACAAACTGTGACGTTTTCCCTGCGAGAGCATGTCAGTGCAACGGTTTCCTAATTAGCATCTTTTTATGGGGCTTGAATTAAATAAATAATAGCTTTTCCTCTACAAGTGTCCCTGGGTTGAAGATAAAATCAGATCCTGCCTCACTCGTGCAATTTAATTTCATCTCTATTCAATTTAGTTAGTCTCACTTGAGTTCAATTCAAAACCGCATTGCTAAGGGTATAATTTTGTAAAAGTGTTTGTATTTTTTTTTTTTTAAATGTACAGAGCTCTTGTATTCTCCCTATAAATTCCTCTCCCTGCCTCTTTCACTATCTCTGCCCATATCAGGCCTTCGGTTTGTCGGTCAGAAGATGACCTATCCAACGGGAGCCAAAAATTTTCCCCCACTTCAGAAACATCCGTGGAGACTCAGAGAGCCTGTGGTGAGACTATCATTCGTATTGCACACACACACACACACACACACACACACACACACACACACACACACACACACACACACACACACGCACACTTAAGGGCATGATGGCCACATTCTGTATATTATTACTGTACTCTATTTATTAACCAGAGGGAGGGGATGAGTTAAGCTCTTTTCGAAAATCACTTCAGAAGACTTTATGGTTTACATTTTTCCCCTTTTAGGAGGATTTTCTGAAACGTACGCTGCTCTGTGTGACTACAATGGAATTAGCTGCAAGGAGGAAGTCCAGTGGGTGAGATGAAGTGTGTGTGTGTGTGTGTGTGTGCGCGCGTGTGAATAAGGCTGTGTGTAGATCGTGACTGTGTTTTTTATATTGCTGTTACATCAGCAAGTTCTCAGGTTTAATGTCAGTCTGTGCGGTGTTAAGCACTCTGTGAAGTTGTCAGTCAGTCTATTGTATTTAAGACATCAGCGTTGATTTATCAGCTCTCACCATTAAAGTAATGAAAGCTCACGAGTAACGTTCATGTCTCCCAGGATGTAGATACCATTTACCACTCACAGGATAACAGGGAGTTCAACCTGCTGGATTTCAGCCACCTGGAGACCAGGTACGAGTCTGGGAGAGGATCACACACACAGAACTGGAGTCACCTTTCAGAAGCTGCAATACTTCAATGCATGTGAACATTCCATCCTCAAAGTTATGTTTTGCGAATGGGATTCACCAAATGAGTGAAAACAGATTTAACTTCATCGTGTGTGTGTGCGATGTTCTTCTGCTCCCCAGGGACCTTGCTGTGATCGTGGCCTCCATGGCCTACAACACGTGGTTTACGAAACTCTACTGCAAAGACATGCGCATTGTAACTATCCTTTTGTGCCTTCATCCTCCTGAATGCCTCAGTCTCCTGGGTCAGCTGCCAGTTGGTATTGCTGTGGTAACCTGCACCCTTATCCACCCGCAGGGTTCGGAGGTCGTAGAACAAGTCCTCCATACCCTCAGCAAGTCCAGCAGCCTGGAGGAGCTCACTCTGGAGAACGTGGGCCTCAAATCGTGAGTCTTTTCTCATGTTCTTACACTTGGTTCTTCTCCTTTTTAATGGATAGAACGAAGGTTCCAGTGATTAGATCGAACCCTGAGTTCCACTGTCTCCTAAAACTCTCTTTTACCGACCATCCCTCCATTTCCCACCTCCTGTCTTGTTCCCCTAACCTTTGACCCTCTCACTCTAACTTTCTGTCTGTACCTGAAAAGGCGTGCATTTGTACATCACACAACCTTTCGTTAACTCCACAATCTGGTTGACTTATGAGCACAAGGCAGTGATGAATAATTGCTGAGTGAGTCTGCCTCTTGTATCAGGATAATATCCAGTAATTAAATGAGAAATTACTCCTTACGAGGTGTCCAACTGTGTCACCGTTACAGCAGTGTCTTGTTAATTCTATATTTATATTCATGATTTCTGATAATAAAATACTCTTCTTGAACTTCTTTGCTTTCTTGTGTTTACCTGTGTCAACAAAGTACATGCATTTGTATAAGCCTGCCTGTGTGGTGATCATGTTGTTCTGTGTTTGTGTGTCAATGTAATTTGGATACCATAATTGAGATACTGTATGTATTTCGGTGTGTGTGTGTGTGTGTGTGTGTGTGTGTGTGTGTGTGCACGTGTGCGCACACGTGCATGTTGTTACAGAGACTTCCCTCAGAAGCTGTCGTTAGCTCTCTCAGAGAACCCCTCATCTGGTATCCACTCCCTCAACCTGGCTTATAACACGCTGGACAACCAGGGTACTGTGTCCCTCTGCCTACATTTCCCATCAGTCCCAGCGGTGGCCTGTTTCATACCTCCATCACGTCTTGCTATGTTTCTAGCCATCTTGAGAAAAGGGTGGACCAGGGTTTCATAGTTCTCTTATGCCCGTCTCACCTCCTTGTCAGTCTGTCATGCGAACATCATGTTCACATCTGCCTCACTCTGTGCCTGACTGCTGTCATTCTGTCACCTGTCTCCGGCAGATAGGTTGACAACCACTACCTTATTCTACTTTGTATTATCAAGCTAAATGTTTCAACGTTCATGGTAAAGTAATAATACTAATAATAGCAGTAAAAGCAGTTAAGATCTGGCTAGTATGTAGCATACATGTAGCAACTATCCTTCAGGTGTTACAGAATGGGTGTGTTATGTGTATGTAGTAAGCACCTGTATGTCTTAGCCTTCTGTCACACATCACTGTGTCTACACTGTCCTCTGTCTGTCCACAGGAGTGTCCAACCTCATTCAGCAGGTCTGCCGCCTCAGCAAAGGTCTCCGCCTGCTCAACCTCTCCAAGACTTCCCTCTCCTCTAAGGGTGTGTACTGGAAACTAACATAAAATAAACAGCAGCATGGAAAACATCTTTCTTGGAGAACTTTACGTCTGTCTTATGTTCGTTGCTCACAGTTATAAGAAGCACTTAACGAGGGAACTGAACTGTTGAGCTTTTTCTCTTATCGATTAAAGTTTTCTTATGGGATTTTGATGTTTTTGTAGCTTGAACTGGACATTTTGCAAGACTGTCATGAACTGCTCATTATTATATGGTTTGAAAAAAAGCAAGTAGAGTTAAACATGAATGAAAGTGGCTTTAGAAGCTGAACACATCCTCTCCACATCACTCTCTCATTCTCTCTTCCCTCAGGTGTGGTGTCACTGTCACAGGCACTCTGCTCCACTGATGAGTACTCCAACTCCCTCCTTCATCTGGACCTCAGCAAGAACCCAGGGGTGTTGTCTGGGGACGATGCCTCGGTAGGAGTTAGCCTCATCCTTATCGTGTATTAAGGCATCACATTCTGTTTAACATTGTATTCACCCTTTCCTTCATCCCCAATATTGTCTTCCTCCTAGAGTCTACATTTCACCCTAGGACACCTTGCGGTTCTTTCATGTTTCCTCATCTTCATCATATTGCTCTCATCTGAACCCATTCTTAGTACATCTGACTCATACCCTACAAGGTTCATCTCTCCTTATCATCATCATCATCATCACCACCACCTCACCTTCATCTACCCCAGTCACTTAGAGTCACCCTCAGCATCACTTTTGTTTTCATCATCGTAGTTATATTCTCATCATTCTGTCACAAAGATTGTTAGCCTTGAGCTCATCGCCATACCCTCGACATCAGCGATCAGTCAGAGTGTTTGGTGTCACTCCTGCGTGAGACCGTGTCTGCAGAGACATCCCCACAGCGGGCCACACATTTCAGGCTTATCTGGTGGATTTACAGTTAAAGAAGATATATGCTATATGTTTCCAAGCATTTTCTGTCTCTTTCTACAGAACCTGTATCTCTTCCTGTCCCAGCCCAACTGCCTGGTCCATTTGGACCTGTCCGCTACAGACTGTGCTGTGGACTCGGTTCGTGAGTCAGTGAACGCTGCTCTTCATTTATGTGGGGTGCAGTGAGGAACCATTCACACGTTCCAGCCTTTCTCTCCCTCTCTCCCTCTCGCTCTCTTTCTCTCTCATCCTAAACGTTCTAGTTTAAAAATGTTTTTGGTTAGCACAGCAACATTGTTCAGATACACTCTCTGTATGTGTGTATATACAGTATATAAATGTATGTTTGTATATATGTCAGTTTGGAAATATATACTGATACTTAACTATATATATTTATAAACTGTCATAACACATAACATGTAACTACTCGCATTTAATAGGCATATGCTTTAGACTTCATAGATGCCACATAATACCATAATACCAAACATTTATTAATGTAATGCATTTTTTAAATAGCATAATGGTTTATAAACGTCTATTAATGTACTAATACTTTATGTACATATCCAAACAAAGCCTTTAATTATTTACAAATTACAAACGTTGTTGAATTCTTGATTTTTTTTTTGAAAAAATTGATTTTTCGAAAAACACCTTAACAGAAGGCTGTCAACAAACAAGGTACTAATAATTATGGATTGTTAGAGAATGATTTAAGGAGCAGCCAATTATAAAACCATTGTAAACCATTAATTAACCACTATTTCCATCTCTTTCCCTCACACACACACACACACTCTGGTGCAGCTATTCGGACCTCTACTCCAGGGCTGCTGTGCTGATCTCTCCTACCTAAACCTCTCCAAAAACTTCTTTTCTCACAGGTCAGTTAAATAAATACTTATACAGTGTACATGAGGCAGTTTTGGCTGAGAATTACAACAGAAACGGCAAAATATTGTTTTCATGCACCACCCTCTTCCTTGTCAGCAAGTCACAGTTGCTTTTCCTCCAAAACAGGATATATTTGAAAATGAAAGAAAACTGAACAAATGATAGCAGTAGTTATAGTACTATGGTGCTAGTTTTTATAACAGCAGCAAAACTGCCCCTCTCAGGAAAGCGAAGGAGGCTCTTCCCGTGTTCCGCCAGTTCTTCAGCTCTGCCTTCAGCCTCACGCACATCAGCCTGTCCTCCATGAAGCTCCCACCCGAGGCCCTGCGGTGAGTTCACAGGCGACGGTGCCATGGAGTCGCGCAGGAGCTCAGAGCCAAAATGGACACCACATGATGACAGCTTCCAACCACTCACTGCATGTTGTTTTCCCACTCTGTCATGTAAAGGTGTTTAAATGAAATCTCTTACATTTTGGCTTGCAACGGCACAGTGGTATATCAGCTTAAAGGAAAACACATGCAAAGTCGATGCTGTATATGGCTATAGAGAACACCAAACTGTTACTGTTTCTAATGGGTTCAATTTTGCATATTACACTGCATATTAATATTTTTGTTCAATTGTAATCATACATTCATAATGAAACGATCCGTCCTCCTCATCCATAAAACAAGTCTCTGTCTGCACGTGCAGAGCTTGTCAGTCCACTCGGAACGAGCGTGATCACCTGACCTTCCACATCTCCCCCTTCTCAGGGCCCTGCTCCTTGGACTGTGTTCAAACCCTCACATTAACGACCTGCACCTGGACATCAGTAGCTGCGAGGTACCCGCTTGCCCGTCCTTGCAGGGATATGGGAAGTACAGGCTCTCCCATAAGAAACTTGGCCTTATTTATTGTCTTCTTTTGGGTAGCTGAAGAAGAGAACAAGAGGGATCCTCTTGGGAACTTTGAATAACCTTTAAATGAAGGGCTCCCTTTGGTTTCCATTCTCTTTCCTTGGATTCTCATGCTCTTCCCTCCTACCTTCCATCATCTCTCTCTCGTAGTTCTTTAAATAGCTCCGATTGACCTGTGCTTCGATTCGCAGACGCAACACATGTAGCGTCGCCTCCACTATGGAGGAGCCTCGAGAACCAGACAATGCTCGGCTCTCGGCCATCACTCACGCCCACGTGCCCGCCGAGCTAAGGCAGACCCTCCACCTCCCACATCCCACCCTTCTCTCTTCCAGCTCAGATCCGCTGGAGCAACGGTGATTCAGGATCTTCTCCCGGGCGTCACCTCCATCGCCACCCTGGACATCTCTGACAACGGTGAGGGTGGGCTGTGTACCTGTACCCTGCTGAGTATTTTTCACACTAATGAGATAAAAAGTGGGTGAGGTTATCTTGGACTGTCAATCACCGTCTGGTGTACTTTAAATAAGAGTGTTTAGCCTGTAAACTGACACAATAACCCCACCCACAGTGGGTATTCAAGTCCCATTCCTCTTACCATATTGTTGAGTATTATTCTTATATATGGATGAGTATGGATCCAGTATGGTTGTATGATAATGCTGCTGGAGTAGGTACTGTTTTTTTTGTCTTATTTCCGTAAAGGATGGTTTTGTCTTCTCAGGTTTGGATGCAGACCTGCTTTCCGTCCTTCCAGCCCTGTCTCGACACCCTTCTATCAAGCACCTCCTTCTGGGCAAGAACTTCAACATCAAGAGCAGGTACTGATGGTGTGTGGATGTGTGCAGATGTTTGGTATCTTTTCTGGGTTACGCTAGGTTGCTGTTTGAGTAGATGCCCCCACAAAAGTTGCACAGACAAACAGCTGTCGGAAGATTATCTTTTCTCATTAGGAATTATTTATCGCCTTAAAGTGACAGGCAGAGAGAAATGCAAACATCTGTGCCTGTTACAGCCCCCATCTCCCGTTTTCACACCGTTTTTGTTGTAAAAACCCAGCCACATCACGACCAAGGAGTCCCTGAGGACGGTGATGTTTACTTCATTTTGGATGAGTTTTGGTTTTATATTTAGAACATCCGGTGCTGTAATTTCCTATCAAATTGTTGACTTTGATCAGATGGTTAAGAGGTGAATGCTAATCAGCCCATCATGTGACCCTCCCGGAGGGCGGGACCTCTCCACACCTGTCTCGTTTTCGAGGCTGTCTCTATATGCCTGTAACATGTCTTATTCCTTAGTGGTGCTGTGTTTCAGGTTTATCCTGATTTTATGCCATGGATGTGATCCGGCGACCCGTACCTGGGGCTATAATGCTGCCATTTCCTAAATTAGGAATTTGATATTTCTCTTATAAATTTTATTTCTATATTTTATTTTGGGAAATACACAGTGCAAGGATTTTTATAAAACCTCCTTGTTAAAAATGGGCTATATTAACGATGGCATTGACCGAATGGTTTAACTTGAACACAATTGATGTATACTATTGTTATACTGGATTTCGAACTTCTACACTGGGATTATTGGGTGCCCGAATCATTTGGAAGATCTTGGAAAGTCTCATCATTGGTGCCAGTCCAAGGGCTGGACCTGGTCAATGTGGATCCCCTACGCTCATGGTGGCAGTGACCGTGACCTCATCTTTGTATCTCTTAGGTACTAACTACAGTCTCATTGGCTTAACCTGCAGGGTTCTGGATGAAGTCCTGCAGAACCTGGTCCAACTCATTCAGGAAGAAGAGTGTGTGAGTTTACGGCACAGTTTGGCTGGTTACCGCATGTCACCCTGCCAGTGTCCCTGTGCCCTGGCCCCTTTGGGGACCGAGTGTCGAATCGCAATCACATAATAACCGCATTTTTGTATCACATGCATACAATGTGCATTAAATGGGACAGAAGAAAAAAATAATAAGTGTTGGACGACTGAAATAAACACAAGGTTTCTTTATCATTCCCTGTGTCAGTGAACACAACCCTGTGGAAGACACAAATTAAATGCTGAACACTATTCGATTGTTCTGTCTGCTATGTCAACAATACCTATTGTTAAGCCAAAAACGATTCATTTGAATTTTAAATTTCAGTACAAATGCTAACAGTGGCAAATAAACAATAGAGACAATTTGAATGAATGAAGGTAACCTCGTATCGTCTCTCTTTCGTTTCACACACCCACGCCGAAACATTTTACCCAATATTACCCCATTTTTGCCAAAACACTCATTCTAATTCTCATTCAATCTTATTCCATTCCCTTTTGTCTCTTTTCACTTCCACTCCATGACTCTCATTCCTGCTCATCTCTCTCTCCACTTCCACTCCATGACTCTCATTCTCATTCTTGTCATTGTCTCCACTTGTGTTCCACGGGCCTCTCTCCTGCAGATGTTGCAGTCCCTCTCACTGGCCGACTCCCGCCTCCGCTCCCGAGGCACCGTACTTGTGAACGCCCTGGGCAGCAACACCTGCCTCCGGAAAGTGGACCTGAGTGGGAACAGCTTGGAGGACATTGGAGCTAAGATGCTGGCCAAGGCCCTGCAGATCAACACCACACTCAGGTCAGGCACAGGCCCACGTTCACCGTGTTTGGGTTGGATGAGGTCTGCAGAAGGTTGACGTTCACCCCATGTCCCCTTTAGACATTCTACATTTTCAGGTTGGTCAGATATAATCCTAGCAACCCTGCTAAGGATAAGCAGTTGGAATATGGATGGATGGATGGACATAAATGCATATTTGTAATATATATTCTTTCAGCAGTAAGCAAACAGCATTATTCCCTTTTTCAGGAGCGTGACCTGGGACCGTAATAACACCACGTCGACAGGATTTCTGGACGTCGCTCGAGCCCTGGAACAGTGAGAGTCACTGAACCGCCACATCTTCAGACCACATGAAACACACCGCAGCTCGTTATTTACTACATGCTCCAGGACTGCTCAGAGTCAATTCAGAGTCATCCGGGGTTTCCTTCTTGCTGTATGATGCTCTCTCTCTCTCTTATACACCCCCACCTTTCCCTCCTTCTCTCCCCACCTCAGCAACTTCACCCTGCAGTATATGCCCCTCCCCCTCAGTGATGTCACCCAGGCATACCGCAGCAGTCCTGAGAAGACAGAGCAGGCCCTGGCTAAGGTTGTGGGGGATGGAGGGGATGGAGGGGGCAGAGTCAAATGGAGAGCCATAACGGCCCCCACCAATCACTAATGCATCTCTACTGTACAGCCACATACATCACTCTAATGAGGACCTTAACCCCCTACTTCTTACTCTCCCTCTGCCTTTCCCTCACCCCCCCCTTCACTCATGCTGTGGGGGAGGCAGATCCAACGAGCTCTGCTGAGGAACAACCAGACACAGCGGTTCTCCCAGCGCCAGGCGCTGCGTCTCCATCAGGGCCTGGTCACCAGCACGGCTGAGCAGGTGCGAGACGGAACTTGGGAGAGAAACCCATTCTGCTTATGCGGGAATTACTGTGGCCTATCCTTTTGTGAAACTAGTCAATAAGTCCCAGGAAGTGCTCTACAGTCATGCGTCACAGCTGCCTCAAAAAGCTCTTCTGGGGATACTGTTTGCTGGATGTCAGTCGCTGGGGGCAGTCATAGAAATGTGGGAATAGGGTCACCGTGTCTTCATTTCTGCTCCCACCCTTCCCTGGCCAAGGCCTTAGCCACTCCTGACCCTCCTCTTCCTCACCCCTGTGCTGCCCCACCCTTTGACCCACAGGTGATGGAGCGTCTGTGTGTGCGCGTTCAGCAGCAGTTGTGCGTGCTCCGTGGGGCGGGCCGGGGGGAGGAGCTTCACTCTGCCAAACAGGTGTTGAAGGAGGCGCGCAGCTCACGCGCGGTGAGTGTGTGAGCGTGTGACATGGCATCTCTCAGTTTCTGCGAGCTGGTCTTTGTAATAACTGCTCTTCCTTCCCCCCAGTTGTACCCCTCTCTCTGTGAGCTGGCCCATGTTCTGTCAGTAGACGGGCCGGTCCGACAGAAACTGGACTCATTGGCTGGAGAACTAGCCAAGGCTGCGGACAAGGAGTTACAGGTCTGTGTCTGTCTCTGTCCTTGGTCTGTCTGTCTAATTCTCAGTCCCTTTATCCCACTGCTTGCCCATTTACTCATTATCAAAAAAAGTTATCTGTTTATCTACAAATTGGGCAGTAGGTGGCATCATGACTAAGGAAATGCAACTGAGACCAATAGGCTGCATATCTGCATGATTACAGAAAGCATTTCACGTTATTTCTTAGTAAACGGCTTGTTTTGTGTATTTCTTAGATGTGCTAAATATTAATTTTTAGTATTTTTAGTATTTCTATAGGTGGACATTTTAATTTTTTTGTTAAATATTCATATTTTTTAAAAAGGAGCTTGAATCATTTTTATGGGAATTCCAGGTCTATTCAAATTCAGACACTAGCTGATTTAATTTCTGATTGGTTTTGTTGGCCAGTTGTTTCACCATGTCTTTCATCGCATTGGCTAGGAATTTGACTGACGGCTAGCCGTCTCCACTCAGGTGATCGTGGACTCCATGGTGTCCCTATGCCGCGAGCTGTGCCCTCTGTCCTCCACGGCTGCGGAGCGCCTAACCCCGCCCCTGTCCTCTGTTGCCGAGCGTGTGTCCGTCCCTCGCTCTGCCATCCGCAGCGCATTGATGGAGAGAGCAGCGCTGGACATCCACCGAGCGATGGAGTGAGGGAGGGATGATGGGAGGGAGGGAAGAGATTGAGAGCATGATTTCACCAGGCAAGAGTAGGAGGGATGGAGAGAAAGTGAATGGAGAAAGGGAGATAAAGAGGGGGATGGTGAAGAATGAGAGATTGATGGGGTAAGGAATGAGAGCTGGATGCGTGTGTGATTGAGCTCTCTGTCTTTCAGGGAGGTAAAGCTGTCCGTGGTCTCCTACCTAACAAACTCCATTGTGGATCAGATTCTTCAAGACCTATATGCTACACACAAGACCCTGGTATGGCCACCTGTCCCCAACTCAGTTCCTCCTTCCAGTCTCCATGTCTGACACTCTGTGATGCCACACATCAGACTGACTTTACTGTCAGTTTAAAGTTCAGGCACACTGACACTCGGTGTCTGTCTGTGCTCTTCAGCGCCGGATCAGCCTGTCCTGCCAGTGTTTAATATTCCACTCTGTGTGTTTCTCTCCTGTCTGACTGACTGTACTGCTCAACAAAGCATCTGTGCTTCGTTAACATTCGTATTCAAAATAAGCTAGTTGTAATCGCCAAAGCATGATTAATTATTCAGCTGTCGGTGACTGATGAATTGAGGTAATTATTAAGAAAGCGGAAAAAGAACTGAAAAGGTAATAACAGCACAAAAACATAGCTTTTGGCTTTACTTTGTGTCTTACATTGAAAATATGCTCATCCTGCTTGATTATTGGCTGTTTTCTGTGTCTCAACACCAGACTGCATGTCCCTCTTCTTTCTTGTGTCCCCATGTGTCTTACCATGTGTGTCTGCCCGTCCCACTCCGTCGGGGTGTGTTTATGTATGTGTGCTCATTGCTGTCCCTCCTTGTTCCTTTTCAGAGCCACCAGGTGGCTCAGGTGAAGCATTGCGAGGACGACGGGGATGGAGGAGTGGGCCGATGCCACCATAAACACAGAGACTCTTTGGACATTACCGACGAAGAGATGGGCACCGGCATAGTGAGTGTGTGCTTGGGAGAGACTCTGGGCATTTCAGGCCCTATGGTGACACTCGTTCTTGACACCCAGTTCTAATTAAAATTTAAATAGGCTTTACGGCCTTGAAGAAAGGTCACACTCAATCACTGAAGTCTATGTCAAATTATAACCATATCACAAGCTTGCAGGGTGTTGCATAAACATTCTGACACCTAGGTTTTCTCGTTGTCTTGCCTTCTGTACACTGCTATGCTTCACAATCAGAAGTATTTTGCTGTTCCATTGCCATAGGATACGCTGGCCATCAAAAAGCGGAGCTCCAGGACCAGACGGATTCGCCCGGTTTCCACCAGACTCAGTGAGCAAGTCCCTGTCACTCACTCTCAGACTGTCACCCGAGTTCAAAACTGCTTGTCTGTTATTGGAATGGCAGTGGCTGTGCCTCAGGGGCCTTGGAATGAAGAATTTTGCTTTAAGCCTGCTGGAAATTTACCAAAACCTCTAATCCAGTATAAGGCCATGGTGAACTTGGAGAGTGTGTCAGGAAGGATAGGGTGCCTCAGACAGAACACGGGTCTGTCATAGATTACAACCCCAAAACCATAAGGGTGATTTAGAGACACCTGTCTATTAGAGAGTAACATCAGGAGATTATGCAAACTCCACTTGAGCTGGAGACAAGAATCGAACCCATCACTCGAGGCCACAGAGCTACTCTCTGAACCATTGTGCAGCCCGCCCCTGTTAAATGTAAAACTACATTTAATGTAGACATTAATCATACATTGTTCTACAAAATACTCAACAATCCCCAGTATCTGTTTTTGTCAAGATCACTCATTGCTCTTATTTTTAAATACCTTGCTGCAAAATTCAACAGAAACTTAGTTATCTTATCGGAATGCGTTGAATATTTTGCACACACCAGTCTCAGATTATCTGAAACCTGAACACAAATAGGGATTATCAAACACTGACCTAAGAGAGACAGGTCATATCTGCTAATAATCATGTGTGAGTAGATTCTCAAAGTGCTTGTTGTTACTTCTTCCAGTTTAAAATTGGCACAATTTTTAGAAACCAAACTGCGCTGTCAAATTCACATGCAGAACATGTGCACATGTGAATCACGCAGCAAGACTAATACAATTTATTAGTCATCTTTGCATAGCTTTCAAATTTCTGTTTGATATGACACGCATTTATTTTTCTGAATCACCTCACAGTAAAGATCCAGATGATCAAAGTTAGAAGCCTGTGGCTGTAGGAACCCAGCTCAGTGGGCCTTTGACCGCCTCATATTATAAATTCTCAAACCCAGAACAGGAACTCTTTAATGCATAATCAGGCATGGCTCAATGCTTTTGGAGGTTCTGTCCAAAACCCTGACTACCACATCTTTTGCGTAAGGTGGAAAAATGGGCACAACCTTCCACCAAGCTCCAAAAAAATCCTTGCTTCATAAAACTATATCATGTGTATATAGATTTATTTTACGATGACCACAAACTTCATAGCTAAGACCCACTACCTAGAAAGAAGCCAAACCAAACTGCTCAGCATTCCCCATTTTCTTCCCAGATGCACCAATTTATCTGATTTCCTCCAATTTATCTGATTAGGGTCAGCTGGGCGTCATTGCCTGATCAGCTGTCCCGATATTGGCAGGGAGAATCCAAGGCCAGCACCTTGCTTTTACTCTGCTGCCTGCCAGCTCTCACACTATTAAAAACCTTAATAACACAGATGTGCTCCAATTTATACCACCGTTCCTCTCAAATATCAACACAAATTAAAATATAGATAAACATTGTCCCATTTTATCTTTCCTCTCACTCATTAAGTTCAATTTAAATTGATATTGAGAATTCTTTGCCTGATTAATAGCTGTTCCCATTCCCAAAGACAATTTACCTTACGAAACCGACAACAACAAGAGTAAATGGTCTTAGCTATTATATTTATAGATATATGATTAATCCATCCATATTCTAAACCTGCTTATCGAGTAAAGTGTCACAGTGAGCTTGGAGCCTACCCCTGGATTGGATGCAAATCTGTCGCAGGGCAAGTGTACTATGAGCATCTCAGCTGACCGCACGCCTTAGAGGGAACAGAGAAACTCCACTCACACAGAGGTGGGAGGGGCATGCAAACCCCTCTTTGGGAGACATTGGGCTACAGAGCTAACAGCTGAGCCAATTTGCCACATAACATTGAAATCTGTGCCCTGTCTTATTTCCTCTCTCCCCTAGGTCTCTGTGATGATTCTAGTTCCTCGACCCCACCCTCTGCACCACCTTTATCATCTCCACTGTCCAGCTCAGCGTCGTGGGAGTGTCTGGCTACTTTGCCTACCCAGGGTGCACCCCTGCATCATGTGACCCGGGTCAGGCCGAGGCCGCCGCGAAGGCACCGGGGAGGACATGCCCCCTTGTACTCAGTGAGAGCCAGCTGCTCAGACATCCTTGAGCTGTTTGCAAAGAAGTGGATAGTAGAAAATGTGGACAGACCCCAGAACAGCAGGCAGCCATACAGATACTACAGTCAGCTCTCCATACTGAAAATACAGACAGACCCCAGAACAGAGGGCAGATATGCGAATAGTAACCTAAATTACTGAGATTAACATAAATATTCTCATCTGAAGAGCACCCTCTCCATTTATTCCCTTTCAATTTCACAGACCCGTACTCCCTCTTTAATTCCGAAGATCCCTCCCGATACTTCTCGCAAAAATAGTTTTCAGCTAATTTAATGACTCATGCATTATTCACTCTGTGTATCTGACCGAGGATCCGACTGTAAGCCGTGTCGGCTCCCTGCTTCACAAATGGAACTTGGATCATTTCCAGACAGGTCCAGAAGAAGCCAATTAAACTGAGAGGGTTAAGTAATGATTTCCAGGCATGTAAACACAAAGGTGCACTGATCTGAAGTGTGGAACGTTCCTAGTGGGTTAGATAAGAATGTGTAGTGAAGCGGCTGCTTATCTCTCTGGATGTTCCATGACTCTGTTGGTACTCAAAGACTTCCCGATCTATGAAAACAATGTTGGTCCTGAGAGTCTGTGTTACTGCAGCCTCTATCACGCGGAATCTCCATTCCCTTTCTCTGTGCTTGTTTCAACATCAGAAGGAATAAAGACAGAAATGAATTGCACAAATGTTCTTCCTCAGTTATTATCGTTTGGAGGTATATGAAATATGACATGGAGATTAAACTGTGAAGTGAGGATTGAGTTTCTTTCTGAATGACCCTCACTACTCTCATTCTGTAGCATTGCACCGAGAATGGGGTAGCGACTCCGCTTGATGATGGACTGCCAGATTTTTACACCAAGAGGGTACTGCCGGACAGGTATGAACCCAAAACCAGACGTGGCGATGCCGTTGCCATGGCGATAACCTACTCCCGCCCACACGAACACATGACGGCCATTCCCGCAGCAGCATCGACACTGAGAGCGAGGTACCCAGCATACGGAGAGTGTTCAGACGCACGCATATACATCAAAGATTCATGTTTCTGCACTAATTGAGTGAGATTGGCTGTGTGCCTGCATCTGTCTTAGAGATTCTGTATTGTGTAGAGACATACTTATGTTAGCAAGACCTGTGGTTTTGCAGTAAAAGCTTTCCTCTCTGTCAGCACTGGGTAAACAGCGACTTATAGTAACAGGCGATGTAACCTAGCAACAGTTCGCCATTAGTCCTGCTGTTGGCTGTGGGAGTGGGGGCTCAGCGATGGGAGCACATGGTGGGTTTAAGAATGGGACACATCGCTGTGCTTCAGGAGCTCTGCTGACCAGAGGCCTTCTGCAACAGCTGCCACAAAACTATGGTTGCTCCTGGTCTCCATTTTCATTGCTTTCCTTTATCTCCCCCCTGGCTCCCTGTCTCTCTCAGTCAGCTGTCATCGGTCCACAAGGCCCAGTCCCTTAGGAGGAAGAAAAGACGGAATATGCTAGCCATCTTCAGTTTCCGTAGGAACCGACACTCTGCACTGTCCAATCAGGGAGCAGAATTGGGTGGATGGGGTGGAGCCTGTGGGGATGAGTGTCGGACAGTGGCCACTGCACCCACTGGGTAAGAGATTGTGATGTCAGGGTACTGAATGAGAACTACAGCAGCTTTTACCTGACTAGTATGCAAAACTCATCTAATAACATTTTACAGTGTTGGAACTGCACCTCTTTACTTGTACACTGTATGATTTACACATCCCTGTCTACTGAGTATATAAACATCATCTGTGTTCAGATGTATAGCAAATTCTTTGGGACATTGTGACCTTGAGATACAGGTAAATATGTCTGACATAGCGATGTGGGTGGACTGTAACTACAGAAGCATTCTGGGTTCCTTAAAGACGCCTGCCCTCTTTCCCCCCTTAGCACTGCCACCGAAAATGTGTACACGCTGCTCCAGCCCCCAAGGAAGCCCGATGCCCTCAATGAGGGTCCTGACGGTAAAACGGAACACCCGAAAGATCAGGGGGTCTTCATGGAAGTGCGGACCCCTCAGGGCGTGCCATTGCCTGGGATAGAGGAAAGCAGGCCTCTGTGCACGACCTTCAAGCAGGTGTGATCTCAGTCCAAATAAATGCTAGAGGTACAACGTGCTTGTTTCCAGAAGCAGTCATTCTCCATCACTGGATGATTTCTCAGTCTTTTTGAGTAAAGAATTTGTTTATTCGGGGCTTATGAGCACAAACACCCGGCCGTTTATTCCTAATCGTTAAGCCAAGATGGCTTTTAATCCTTGGGGCACAGGCTTTACTCAAGATAAGCAAATAAAATGTGGATGAGAAAGATACAGTTGACAGTATATTGTTATACTCAATTGACTAAGCCCAATTTGTATTCCATTGACTTTGTGTGTTATTGTACTGAAATAGGCAATCATTCTTTTGAATAAATGGGGTTTTCTCTTCCAGAGGTCTGAGCCAGCCGGAGAGAATGAGAGGCCAGCACAGAGAAAGACAGAATCAGATTCTGTGGCAGACAGACAGTTATCGGTTGAGAAACAGACACATAGACAAACGGAAGTGGACCCAACGACAGACAGGCAGCGAACAACCCAGAGAAGACGGCATAGATGGACAGTGAAAGAAGCAACAATCGACAGGCATTTAGGAACAGAGAAACAGTCATTTAGACAAATGGAGGTGGACCTGACGATGGACAGACACTCAGGGACAGAGAGACAGTCATTTAGACAAGCAGAGGCGGACCCGGTGAAGGACAGGAACCTGAAGGTGGACAGGCGGACACTTAAAGAGATGGACAAGCAGCTGGGGACAGAGAAAGAGCCACAGAGACTTGAAGGGACGGACAAAACAAGTGATAGACAAACAGGGCTGGAGACACAGACAAGTAGACAATCAGGGGCTGAAACAACAACAGAGAGACAGGCAGGAACAGAGAGACAGAGACAAACAGGGAAACAGGAGCCAACAACAGATCGGCAGTCAGAGACAGAAGCACATACAGAAGTGATCCTTACAATGGACAGACAGCCAGGAATATTGAGACAGGCACATAGGCAGGATGGCTCTGACACAGCAAGAGACGTTCAGGCAGGAACAGAGAGACAGATACATCATCGACAGTCTGAGGCTGACATAAGAATGGAGAGACAGATAGGTCTAAGTACACAGAGAGAGAAGAAGGGGCCAGTAGACAGGCCAACAGATAGGCAAACACAAGGTGCATCCCAATGGGCAGAAAGGCAGTCAGTGTGCAGCATGGTGACAGACAGGCATATGGGGTCAGACACACTAGACAGGCATAAGGACCGACAGACAGTGATGCACATGCAGACAGACAGGCAAACCATGTCAGACACACAAATGTACGTGCATACAGATGCAGAAAGACAGATGGAGAGACAGACCGTGTCACTGGCACAGATGAACAGGCAAGCGCTTTCCCTCGCGCAGGAAGGCAGACCCATAATACCAGACGCATTCAGGCGTACAGTGTCAGAAAAACAGACAGACAGGCAGACTGTGCCAGAACGACAGACAGACAGGCAGACAAATATGGTCACACAGACAGAGAGACACACGCCATCAAATGCACAGACATACAGGTGGACAGTGTCAGAAAGACAGGCAGACAGACAGATGGATTTGGTCATGCAGACAGACAGACACGCTGTGTCAGACCGGTATACATACAGACGGAGCATGTCAGAACGACAGACAGATGGGCAGATGGGTTTGGTCGCATGGACAGACAGACAGGCTATGTCAGACATACATACATATAGAAAGACTGTGTCAGAAAGACAGACAGATGGGCAGATAGGTTTGGTCTCAGAGACAGACAGACAGGCTTTGTCAGACTCACAGACATACAGACGACCTGTGTCAGAAAGACAGGCAGACGGACAGATGAGTTTAGTCACACAAACAGACAGACATGCTACATCGGACATACATACACACAGACGGACAATGTCAGAAAGACAGACAGACGGGCAGATGGGTTTGGTCACACAGATGGACAGACAGGCTATGTCAGACATGCATGCATACAGACGGACCACGTCAGAAAGACAGACCGATGGGCAGATGGGTTTGGTTGCACAGACAGACAGACATGCTACATCAGACACACATACATATAGACGCACCATGTCAGAAAGACAGATAGATGGACAAATGGGTTTAGTCACAAAGATGGACAGACAGGCTTTGGCAGACACACAGACATACAGACAGACTGTGTCAGAAAGACTTGCAGATGGGCAGATGTGTTTGGTAACACGGACAGACACTCAGATGCGCAGAAG
Organism: Gymnarchus niloticus; assembly: GCA_009936485.2. Classification (NCBI taxonomy): domain Eukaryota; kingdom Metazoa; phylum Chordata; class Actinopteri; order Osteoglossiformes; family Gymnarchidae; genus Gymnarchus; species Gymnarchus niloticus. The sequence continues at coordinate 13,095,120 of JAACJT020000064.1, read as the reverse complement.
GACAGTATCAGAAAGACAGGCAGACAGGCAGACATTGCTGCTAACGCCAACAGAACAGCAAGCTGCACCGGACCTGCAGATGAGGAAACAGACGGCTGCATTCGAACAGATGGAAAGACAGGCTAAGGCCCATCTTTTGGGAGAATGGAGGAGGTTTGGAGAAGGCCTAGATAGACCAGTCCCATATGGGATGAAACCAGATCCCCCTCCTCAGAGCAGCAAACCCACCCTGGCTAAACTTAGACAAAGCCACTTTCAGCAGGAGAGACCAGGTACTGCAATCTCTCAGCCAAACAGTGCCCTACAATAGACATGTATATATGAGGAAGATTTTTAGTCATGTTTTTATAGTATCTTTTCACAATGGTGGTACTGACTTTTTTGTATGGAAAAATACCAGAAGGAATGGCTTTAGAGTGGAATACCCAGGTCTTAACACTCCGTGCTTTTGAGCATTGTAAGGTTTAGGATGGTGAAACATTTTAGGTGAGAGATTAGAGGAACACAACACCATGAGCTTTCGCTGAGATAGTGTCATCCAAGGGGCCGTTTTCAAGCAAGGTCATGAGCAGAATGGCAAAGGAGGCATACGGGAAGAAAAGATGGTTGTTTAGCTCATAGTTATCAAAGTAGCTAAGAAAGGGGAGACCCAGGTGCTCACGGAACACAGCCGTCTTTGACTAAGGAACTTGGACCAAAGGTATTAAAAGATTGCAGGGTTTATAGAAAACGGGGCCTGGAGGAACATTAAAAGAAATGAAAACTCATTCCTTCTGGTATATGAGATCTCTGAGCAGAATGTGGAACGGTCCTAGTGGAGGGATACTGTCGGAAATCAGAATAGGGAGCTACAAAGACGAAGTTAAAAAGAAATTTAAATTAAATGCTAGATGGAATCAAAGCAAATGAGAAAATATCACAATGAGCTCAGAAGAGGCAGCCGTGAAAAGGACCTGAATACTGAAGAGCAGTGAGAGAACGGCACAAGTGAAAAGGACCTGTTTGGAGAGCACGTGTGAGCTGAAAATGGTCACCGTCTTGTTGGGAGTGAGAGTCTAAAACACATTTTCCACCGTTGGCGTTGTAGGTGCCATTTTTTGAGCTTTGTGCGTCTTCACATTCTCATCAAAACCAAAGTAAAGTAGCTGATTAATGATTAAGGAAGAAAACTTTCGTGTAATGAATTTAGCTAAAACTTATATTTCATTGGGCTGTGAGCGGTAACTGGAGCATCCCACGTAGTGTGAACTTCAGGCTTGTGTTCTGCGCTGCCTAAGATAGGCTCTAGTCACCCCCCCACGGCCCCGACCAGGATAAGTGGGTAGAAGAGCAATTTATGATGTAGTGCTGCAGTCCAGGGGCTGTATAACAGCCGAGTGGTTTTATTTTTACTCTTTCAGACATTGAAGAAGGGACCAACATAAATGGTGAGAGGGATGACCGGGGAAAAGACAAGAAAGGGAAAGAAGATGAGGCTGACAGAAGAAGGACAGGGGTATGACCTTCTTCTGTCCCTGAGACGTTGTGTGTATCTGGATGCTGTGTGTGTTCGATGGTCCAGTTCAGTATACATGTCTGCTTATATGTTGTGCATCTAAGAAAACAGCCGTGCGCTTATCTCTGTGTCGGCGTGCCTTTCTTAGTGTGCGTGTCGTTTGTATCAGTGTGTCAAATGTGCTTTCCGGGTTCATTTCCTCCACAAACAGCCAGTCACGCCCACTGCAACTGAGACGGCCAATGAGAGAAAGGCCCCGCCCTCCTCTAGCAAGCTTGGCCCTGACGTGTCAATCCCCCAAGGTAGCTTGCACAGATCCACAGCCAGTGCTAAAAACACTGGTATTTTAACTTCCTGTGTCCCTGCCCTATTTAAACTGAGCTTATATGGAAAATAATTTGATGAGCTTTCAAGCCTTTAAATTTATCACCAGTCTGCCATAGTCCTTTTGTGATGAGTTCAGATTTTGGCCTTCTGTACTTAGGTGGGCCTTGAATGAAGAGTCTTAAAAACCTCAGAATACTCCAGATTGACTTGATTACGCCTGCCAACGTTACGGTTGTGATCAGTGTTATGTTTGTTACATTTGCCGTGAGGTGGTGCTTTGTGGTGAGGATGAGCGTTGGGGTCAGGATGGGGATCATCTTGATGACCACAATGATTATGATGATGATGATAGTGGTGATGACCATGCATTCTCCGGTGAACAGGGGAGGCTTTCAACAGAGTCGCAGCACCTGTGAAGCCGCAGCGGAATAGGAAACTGCTCTCCTGTGACACAGGTATGTTCCAGAGACAATCACATGTAGTGCATGTGACTGCCTGGTCATTTCTAGAAACTGGTGTGTACTCCACAGCTCTCTCATGCTTGGCATTTGCAGCTTTGTGTGCTCTTGTCATTTCCTCTTTGTGCCCCTCCTGCTGTTTGTCTGTCACCCCTCTGATGTGCGTGTGCTTCTATGCCCCTGCTGGCCTTTTCCCTCAGGCACTGACCGGGACAGCCCCGGTATCACGGAGAGGCCCTCCAACCGCAAACCCCCAGTGAAAAAACCCAGGCTCCCCCAGAACAAAGCCAAATCCCAGGAACTCCTTGGTACTGTGTCTGCGTGCTTTTCGCACGCGTGCGGGCGTGTGCATTGTTTGCATCGTTTGCACATTTTGGAAGTCTGCTGCAGGCTGTGCGACTGTTAAGATTTGTCGACTTGAGGGCTTCTGGTTCATGTTCCTGGTGAGGCCGTGCGGATTTTTTACCTTTGAGATTTTAAACCTGAATTGCTCCAGGGAAATATCCAACAATCTCAATGATGGTAATTCTAAAAGCTTCGGAGCAAAACCATATGGGCACCATAATAATTCTGATCCAAGACTGGACTGACGGTGCTCTGGATTTGAACTTGAAGCCATTCCCAAGTCAGTTTTTTAACCACCATACCCACATGCTTTCCAGACCTTTTGAGGAGTCTCGCTGCTGGTTTTTCTCACTCAAAAGCTGCACCTTGCTCCCGTGAGATACAACTGTACTTAGAGTGGTTTTAATGTTACAACCCCAAAAGTAGGCTATTGGTAAATGGGCATTTTAGCCGAAAGGCATTTTCGCTCTAAGGCTCTGACAGTGACAGAGATACAGTGGTGAAACAGCTCTTTTCAAAACTGCTGGAGACTGTTGCTATATGTATTTTTTTTTTTTTTTTTCTCTAGGCCATGAAAACACAGCGCCTGGAAGCGGTGTACCGAAATGACCTGTGGAACTCACCTGGCAGGGGACGGTGTTGCCAAGACAACTCTGGGATGTTCTGTTAGGTGCGGACAAAGGCGTAAGGAAGAGAAGGAGGGAGAAAAAGCCAGATGATATTGGAGAGGGGGAGGCGAAAGTGGAATTGAAATGACAGCTGTTCGGTGTGGACTCTACCTGCAGTTGAACGCTGTTTATTTACCTCTTATGAAGGACCATTTTACCAGTTGCTGGAGTGCATACACACCAACACGCATACACACATCCATGCAGAAATTGGCAACGTCTTGCACCATCCTTCGAAGTAGCACCACCCCTACTCGGGACCCAAAAATTTTTAGTGTTTTTCTCTTCATTCACAAAACCGCAAACTGTGTATGCTGCTGTTCATTTTAATTAGCCAGGTTATTACTACATGTATTATTATTATTACCATCATCATTATTATTATTGTTATTTGTTGTCGTTGCTGTTGCCGTTGCTTTTTTTGTATGACTATGGCTAACTTATCATTATACTTTAATGTGTGTTTCAGCAGTTAGCTTTGTATGGTATGCCAGTTGTGGATACTTGTTAAATTAAATGAAATGCTATTTATACCTCTTTCTGCTGCCCTACACTGAAATGTGATATATTTTATAAGAAAAATCCTCTAAGAATATATTAACTAATAAATAAATATACTGAGAACTGAATGAGTTGGCTTTTTTTCCATTCTTAGGCCAGAAGTACTTTGAAACAAAGGTTATTCCGTGTTATAAACTAGTGTTTTGATGATTGTAGGAACCTTGCTATTATCCCATATGTAAAAAATGGAAGACAGTGCATGACGTCGAACAGCAGGGGGAGCCTGTGAACAATGTATGGTGTTGAACAGCAGGGAGAGCCTGCGGACAGCGCATGATCTAAAACACTGGACCTCTCAAAAAACAGAGGCCTCATAAGAAACAGACAGACATTTTGCTTGCATTCTTGCATTTCACAATGACAAGTCATTAGACCTGAAGATGTATTATAGTGCCATTTAATTCTTAAAAGTTTTCAGGTCGTATTATGTTCAAAAAATATGATTTTGTGTTCTAGGTAGAGTTCTAGCTACATATCATTGACGTTGAAGAAAGTCTCGAAAGCCTACCAATTTTTTCCCATTCCTTTTTCTCACATGCCAGATTGGACAGGTGTCTGAATTATTTCATGGCAATAGAAAAGAGGCTATCCAAGAGTCCTGAATATGAGGGTGCCCGGGCTTGCAACCAGTGGGCAGGGAAAACACTACACTATCGAGCGGCTCATCCCCACGTACAGCAGGTCTGCTTGCGTTACTAAGCAACACCAACTCAATTTACGAAGGGAGAGACAGATAGGCACAGAGAAGATGAGAGCAAGAGATCAGTAGCTAGAGAATAACGTATATTTATATAAGCGTACCTAAGAATTGGTGGGCATTTTATAAAGAAGACAGGTTTATGAGGAATACACTCTGTGGATATTTAGATGTTCACATATGAATACTTTCAGAATGTTTGTATGTACGGCCAAACAATTCCGGCGTCTTACAATGCTTTGTTTTCACCTTGGAAGTACTGTCTTTCATAGTTCTGTGTGAAGGCTGCTACCTGTAAGTCTGTGGAAGGTGAATGTGGTGGGTTGGGTCATGAAATGCTGCTTCTTCAGTCTCTTGACAGTTGCCAAAGGCATTTTGCATTTGTTCATTTAGCAGACACTTTTATCCAAAGTGACGTACAGCGAGGCAAATACAATATGAAGACCTTGTATTCACTTACATAACAGTGTCAGTGAACATACACGGTTAAAGATGGCCGTACAAAGACTTTCAGACACACAAGCACACCTACACTCAATCACACACACATGCACAGCTGCGTTCTCCTTCAATATACTAGCAACAAAAAATCTTAACTAATCACTAATACCTTGTGTTTTTAATATTTGTAGATGCTCGTCCACACATGATGAAGTATGGGTGAGGATCACAGCTCACACGCATAAACATAATCAGATATATTCAGTTTATATATCGGAATACATCAATTAGAGAGAGTTAGCTACATGGCATATATTTGGTCTGTGAAGACTGCAGATGATACCACTTAGCACCTAAACTGTTTCCTGTGTTACGGTAGGTAATGCTTAATTACACGATTCAAGCATGTGTGTAAATACTGGCTGCAAGGTCCATTTTGACCTGAACCCAGTGTCAGATCACAGTTGTGGCAATACCTGGGACTATTTGCATGAAGACAGCCTTATTTGTACTTTAACAGACAGCCATTTTGTGGAGGCAGAGCAGCAAGGACAAGATGGAAGTTTGATCTGCATATAGAACTGCAGCGTCCATGTGTGATGACCGAGAGATTGTTTTATGTTATGAGAAATTGGCTGGAGCTCGATGAACACACGTCACCTGACCCCACCTTGCCCTGAGACGTCAGGCACTGTTAAAACGTGTTTATGTGTCTTCTTCAGGACTATTTGAGCATGCAACAGGCACAGGCTAGCACTGAAATTGGCTTCCACCCCAACCCCCCATTATTCCGTTAGAGAGAGGAGTGTGCGCATAATCCTATGTAATCCCCAAAACGAGGAAACGAGGCAGTTATGAGCTGAGGGAGAGCGGATGAGAGTATGAACAGATTTAGTGTGGTGTTTGGGTCTGGGAGTTGAGCCAAATCGGCGTCTACCTTAATCCCTGCTTCCCTTCCTCTCTGGGCCTCCTGTAGCATCAACACACCCATCTGTGTCTCTCTCAAATTGAAATATGTTTTACCGGCAGGACAAGAATTAATTTTTTTCCTCTTTCTTGCTCTCAGTTCTGTGGGCCCCATCATGAGAGGCATTTGCCGCAGTGTTTCAGTTTAGGTACAACTTTTTTAGCAAAACATTTGAAACTCAGAGATTTAAGAAAAGTTACAGGAGACTTAATTTAAAAAATGAAGATTTTTATTGAAGGTTAGTATAAATATTTTTAAGGGGGTAAAAGGTGTTAACCAATACTAAATTAGCATTGTTAGTAAGGCATGCACTTTACCAGAGAAGTGGTCAGTATGTTGTCGTAAGCACTGTGGTAAGAGCGGTCATTCTGAAACAGTGTCCAAGTCTCAATATGTATATTCTGTAGTTAATGATACCCCTAATATCATTGGGCGTGAGGGTCCACACTAGGTTCTGTGTGTCATTATGTCTCAGTGTCTACTGCTCTATGCTGGATTATAAGCAGTTTATTAAAATACGTTATATCTTAATCTGACATCAGATTATCACAGGAGCATCAGCTTCATAAACCCATGACTAGCCTGATAATCTGCTCACAAACATAGCTCCCCATCACGTATACAAATATAAAAATATGTACCACGCCCCTCTCAATACAACACACAACACAATGTATTTACAGCCACACGGCTGAGCCACTCACACACAGAGTCCAATGAGCACTACTCTACGTTGAAATTGACCGGAAAATGATTAGATACGCTCAGCCAAAGCAAAAACAAAGTGACTCAAATCAAACTTGTGACGGGACCTGACAAACCTGCTTTGAATCTGATCAAGAGATTTCTGGCATAACTACACTGTTCAACATGACAGACAAAGCCTGAACAATTATGCCAAGGCAAACAGAAAAATGTAGATCAACAGGCAAAGTTTACTTCACTAAGCTGACATGTTACCCTAGTACGCATAGTGGACGAGAAGAGCTGTACCAAGTTCAGATGAGCACAGAATATTATTAGGACAAAATATACTATGATGTTGTCAAATATTCATAGACTGTGTATACCAATGCCAGAGCATCATAGACAGTATGGACCAATGTCAGAACATCAAAGACAGTGTGTACTGGTGCAGGAACACAATAGACTGTGTGTACCAATGTCAGACAATAATAGACTGTATTTTCCAAGATTAACGCACCAGAGTTCTGAGTTCAGAGCAAAAGGGAAGCTGTTTTTCTAGAAATTGCTGGTCAGTCTGGATTTTATCTTTCACTGCTTTAGAAGTTCAAGAGTGTGGCACACAAGCCGACCTTTGTAGTCAGATTTCAAAATTAGCTAATTTTATTTTCAGAGATTTATCATAAAAAACACCTGGTGCTCAAAGCCCAGATGCCTTTTCATTGAAGTGAGCTGCTTTAAGAAAAGCTGTTAAGCTTAACAGCTTCAATCGTGAACTAGATTGATTTTTTTTTTTCAATATCATGGAGATTAGACATAAAGCGATTGGGGAAGGAGAGAGAGATGGGGGCAGAAAAATATGGAGATGGCTTTAAGTGTGGAAGTGGTGAGTGGCTTGGTCAAGATTAGGATATATATCATGCAGTGGTGGGTGGGTTTGGGTTGAGGCCAAGGCCATCTGCCCCCTTTAGATCCTGAAAAAAGATCTGCCTATCTGTGAGCCCACTGCCCTCAGTGTCCCCAGATGTCCCCACTCTCTCAGTGGTAGTAGCCCTCTGTGTCCCCGGATATCCCCACTCTCTCTATGTCCAAAGCCCTCGGTATCCCCAGTTATACCCACTTTCTCTTTGTCTGAAGCCCTTAGTGTCCCCATATGTCCCCACTCTCTCCATGGCTGAAGCTTTCTTTGTCCCCAAATGTCCCCACTCTCTCTACAGTATGTCCGAAGCCCTCGGTGTCCCAAGATGTCCCACTATCTCTATGTCTGAAGCCCTCCTTGTCCCCAGATGTCGCCACTCCCTCGATGTTTGAAGCCTTCGGTGTTCCCAGATGTCCCCACTTTCTCCATGGTTGAAGCTTTTAGTGTCCCCAGATGTCACCACTCCCTCTATGTCCGAAACCTTTGGTGTCCCCAGATGTTCCCACTCTCTCTATATCTGAAGCCCTCCTTGTTCCCAGATCTGATAATTTTCTTCATGTATCATTTATACAGTACTTACCTCAAATTATAAAATCAATGAAATACCAGGAGTTTGTGTGAAATCCACTGGTGCTACCCACTAAGGCACCATCCAATCCCATATACTGTGTATAAAATGCAAAAATAAAATATAAATATGAACATTTTAACTCATATTAGTTATACTTAAGACCAGCAAAGTTGGCATTGGACCACCCAGTCATAGTAAAAGAAAAAATATTTAATAAATACCAGTTTGATTACATTTATAAAATATAATTAATATTATTGATTTCTTAGTATTGTGCTAAATAATAATTTAACATTTATGTGGTAGTGACATCCCACCCAGAGCATTTGCCACCTGCTGAGCGAGGCTCTAGGGTCAATGTGGTCTAACTTCGGATAACCAGCATGGATGAATGGTCCCTGGGGTTAATGAATCATTAGGATAAATCCACTTTTTGTTCTTTTTTTGTGAATTTTGACACGCCTTGTCTGAAATTTTACATCATCACCATATCACCTGTGTCAGTCCAGATCATATTTAGGTTTATGTCATCCCCTCTTTATCCAACTCCAATATAATCTTTGCTCAAGGCCATGACCCCATTTTGACCATTGCCTAATTATCTGGGTGAGTGACTGCTTTGCCTCAATGAACCAATCTGCCTGGCGGGAAAAAGCTGATTAATTAATGTGAAAAAGAAAAAAAATAATAAGAAAAAAGAACCATCGCAAGTCATCACAAGCAGGCCTTTGCTGAACAATAATTAATATGCTGCTCAGATGGCATAGCAGCTTAGCACTAATGAGAAGCGGGGGGTGGTGGGAGCTCGTTTACCACACAAGCTCGTTACACATGATTAACCCTTTCAGAAGTACAGCTGTACAGTTGTTTATCTATTTAAGGGACCAACGGGTGAGCCTGCTTAATATTCATCATTGAGTTCAGCTGATTAGAAACCCTTAATTAATGTTATACAAGTAGCAGCAAATAACCAGCATGACCAGAAGTAGGGGAGTGCTTTTAGGGTTGTAGAGGTGACATTCAGAGGGGGACTGGCCAATTATTAACTATATCAGTATCCTCAAATAGTCTATGGTGTAATTAAAATAACAACAAGAACAACAATAGTAATAATTTAATTTTAAACTGTTTAATGCTTTTTTTATCTTATTTTAAATTTCTGACTTTCTCTAAATTTCTGCTTTTTTTTTTGTTATTTCTCTACTTTTTAAAAATACCTGTAAAGCACTTTGTAAACCCTGTGGTTGAAACAGTGCTATATAAATAAAGATTGATTGATTGATTGATTGAACGAATGAATGAATAATAATTTTATTATTGTTCTTCTTATTTTTATTAATTGATTAATTCAGTCTCGATAACAGGATTGCAGTAAACATGCAAAATTTTCATTAGGCCTATCTTTCCAAAGCAGACCTGTTAAGACCTTGGTTCGTAGAGATTCGTGGAGTTGTTTAATTCTGTCCACCCATCACAGGATGCTCAGTCACTGGTGCACAGACATTTACTCCTGTTGGAAGGGCACTTTGAGTCCACAGATTCACCTGAACAGCACCTGTTCAGGCTGGAAGGACACCTTCCTCCACCGGGGAAACAAGTAGACTCAGTCAGTAAATTTCGTTGGGCAACTGTGCCAAACCCATTAAAAAAATCGTAATTTATAAAATGTATGTCATTGTTGAAGCATAATAGAAAGGAACAGAAGGCAGTCCCAAAGCAGAACATGCGGATTGCAAAATCTGTGCGTGTGTGTGTGTCTGCCTGTCAATGCGTGTATGTGTGTGTGGGCTATACACTATCGTGTCTCTCGGTATGTTTCCTTTTTCATTCATCCCCTGCAAATTAGATCAACGCAGACAACATTAACAGTCTGATTCCTCACAGAGGCGTAATTAGAACACACAGAGACTCCAGCTTAATGAGTTTATCTCCTAAGCATCATTAAAAAGTGCCCAATGCGCATTTCTCTGCTTAGCAAAATTAAAAGCGGTAAAAACTGTATTTATTACATTCCATGGGTTAACTGTGAGCTGCAGTGCATTGTGGGAGACGGAAGAAACACCTGGGGAGGGAGGCAAGGGAACTTGAAAGATTCTTTGGGACCAACAACATTTTAACAGCAGTCATGTACATTCAGAGATGCCATCCCAAAACAAAGCAGGGATATTTCAGATTGAGGCAAGCTGTTGTAAATGAACAGAGAATTGACAGACCAAGGCAGACACTACAGAGGGTAGAAGAGTGGCAGAGGGGCAGTAGTATGAGTTAGCAGATAAGGGGAACGGGGGCTGAGGTGGCGTGAAGGGAGACGGGTGGGCGTGAAGGTGATGAGAACATGTGGTGCTGAGGAAAAAATGAAGAAGATAGAGGCAGCATCTATGATCAGCAGTAGGCTATCAACAGTAATTCATGAGATGTTACTTACAGTATACAGGAGCTTATAACTTATAAATATCTTATTATTTATCGCGTTGACATGTGCAGTTTCTGTCTAACCTGTCATTACTAAATGTGGCCACCAGGTGGGAGTACGCTGTAGCTTATCTGGCCTTATTTTCTTTACATCCTGTGTCAGTCTGTATATGTGTTATGACAAATCAAAGAGGACAACAATAATATTTACTGTAATGTTTCATAACAACTGCAATAACACCGTCACCGGCAGCCATGGTCTCCCACGCCACACATGGGAGATTGTCACAGGGTAAGATATCTCACTGAGATGATGACGAGGTTGGCAGTTTGGTGAGTTTCGGGTGAGGTTCCTCCGATGATGATGATGAACTCTCAATGTGGAGCCGCCAAAACTGTCTCAGCAGTGGAGATATGCACAAACACACACACACACACACACACACACACACACACACACACACACACACACACACACACACACACACACACACACACACTCTCATAGCCTGCTTTATTTTCCTTTCTTTCCCGACCTCTTGTACAGATCTGGAGTTTCACTCAGTGCTACTTTTACGACCCTCTTAGCTTGAGTCCAAAAGAAAAAAATGGTGGCGTTGTTCCCAATCACTAATGTCTGCACACTTGCGTCTACAGTGCCCTCTAAAGGAATGTCTCAAACACATATCGCCAGCTCTATAGATACCTTCAAAATTCCACCCAAGACTCAGCAAACAACCTCAATAACTTCCATCACAACTCTGTGAGTCTCAAATATCAGGTATCATTAAATTATAACACTGGATATTGTGACTATCAGAAAAATGGCAGAAACATACAGACAGATGTAGCAACAGCCAGACCCACAGGAACAAGGAGACCAGACGAGAGGAGGTGAATAGTAAGAGGGAATTAGACTGGGCAATCGGGGGGGGGTAGCATGGCGGGGAGATAGAGATGGATATTTGCATGAGTGAGGGAGAGAAAATGAGAAGGAGAGAGAGAGAGAGAGAGAGCATCACAGACAGACACACAGTCAACCATACCCCCTGGTATTCTTGCCTTGGTCAGCAACTCTGAAGAGCAGACAGGTCATCTGAGGCGGGACAGTCAACACGCTGGCCATAGGTAAGGATGGAGCTACTCTGTCTTTTCCAGGGTGGGAGGCAGGCTTTGCCATAAGTGCAGAGAGGGTTTGGGAGGCCATGATCTGGAGTAGTTAGAGCCATGATGTCTAAGGGAGGAACTTTATTAATGAATGAGTGTATAAGTTTCCACATTATACCCTATGTGTGTTACTTAACGGTCATCACTGATCTTACTATGCAGATATGACAATTCATTTGTTGTTTCTATGTCCAGGTCGGTTGGTTGAAGTTTTCACTCTTGGTATGGTTTCATTATCTTATTTTGTTTGCATTTTTTTTAAAGTACACTTTAAATAAAATAAAATGTTATTGTCTACATCCTGTAAGTCTACAGAGATTTGGTTAGAACTGACCGCAGGACTTCTGGGAAGCATACTTAGTGATATTTACTGTGTGGGCTTTAATTGCTACAGAAGATTTGTGAAAAGAGTGGGAGAAACAATCAGATTCATTTAGAAGACCATGTCATGCTTCATTTAAGAGACAGCCTGTTGTGTTAGGAACGTGTATGTGGCGTGTACGTATTGAACTATAAAAGAACAAAGCAAATATATGCACAATATACTGACACATTCAAACCTTATTTATTTATTTATTTATTTTTGTCGTGTCTGCTAAGGTGAAGATACGAATTTTTAAAAATTGTTATGCTTGCATTAAATATTGATACGCTGTCACATTTTATCACCCAGGATGCAAAAAGTAAGCATACACTTTGCAATAATAGGCTCCAAAGTTATATTTTTTCGTGCATTTGTTGTAGATAACTCTAAACTCTTGATTAATTCCTCAAAGATGTTCTGATATTACCATGTAACATGTGATGAATTATGAACAGCTAAGCTTAATAATTTTAGCCCAGGATGCAAATTCCACATATACAGCGTTGTACACATTGAGTAATTTATCAGTCATGTATCCTGCACATTGTGCAAAATGGGCTCTTCTGATGCTCATTGCCTCATCTGTATGTGTGTCCTTATCTTGTGTTCTCAGACTGTGGTCTATCTCCGTCAGATGGAATTCAAATCTACCAGAAGCTTTTCAGCCAGGGAAGGACTGCTGAGAACTTTCTAAACCAAAAAGGCTTTTCTGACTACATGCACCAGAAATGTAGACCAGACTATTACGAAAACAGCCATCAACATTCTCCTTGTTGTCTGGGAAAACAGCTACTCAAACATGATTTGACTGGAGTGCATAAAAATGAAACATAGCTAAATTTGCTTAGGTATAATTGTGAGAAGACTTCTATATCGATCTTAACCAAGTATCTGATGAATTCGTATATCAAAATATTAGCAATATTATTAAGCTTATACATCTAGCATGTTGCTGGTGTTGTGGGTTTGGCAGAGGGTCAACAGGATCAAACCCATCTCTAAGAACTACAACATGTACCATTTGCTCAGGGCTAAAATCCTAAGACCACAGCCAAAGAAAGATCTGAAACTCACGGCTTGGCTCCTGGGGGACTGCTAAGTTACCCTGCTTCGCAAAACCCTTCTTAAGTTCTGTTGTGGTCCAAGTGTGTGTGTTCCTCGCATCAGTAGATGTATGCCTGCTTTTATTAACATTTTTGCAGTGTTAAAGTAACATTAGAAATGCTTTTTTAACCCAGTCCTTTTATCATTTTGCATCATATAGTTTTAAACTATATTAATACACATCTCCACCCCTGTCTCAGTTCAATAAAATTCAATTGCCTTTATTGGCATTACAAGAAAAGTCTAATGTTGCCAACATACATACAGGAAGTTCCAAATAGAATAATTATTATTAGGAAATTTTACTCTAGCAGGAAGGGAGAAAAGCACATCCACGCAGTTAACATGGATGTTCATGAGGTGGGACGATGGATCATTTGTTGATTTTTCAATGAATGTCTACGTGTCAGCTCTAATTTATTTCCGTCAAATGAAAAGCGAGTTGTAATTTTGACTTGGATGTTTGGATTTTAGAATTTTTGGATGGTTGCATTTAAATTTTGTTAAAATATATGAATTCTTTTCATTGGTAAAATATGTGGTAAGGATTGCTCAGGTGAGCAGGAAGGATGCTGGGATAGTAAACTGGGTATACGATTGGAGATGGGCTAGACAACGGTGGAGATGATCTGAAAGGAAAGGGTGCCATTTGGGCATCAAGACCAGGGTATTTACACAGAAAACGAAGAAAAAAGAAGAACTTGTGTCAGCCAGAGAAGGATGGGCTTCCTATTTGAGTCTGGGTCCTCCCAAGGTTTCTTCCAAGTTTTTCCGTGCCACTGTTGCCCTCGGCTTACTCTCTGGGGATCTTGGGCCTGACTCTGTGAAGAGCTTTGTGACAAAGATCTTTGTTAAAAGCACTATATAAATAAAACTGAATTCAAGCTCATTTTATATGATGTGTTATCAGGCACACATGAATGAGGCTTTTCACCTGAGACTGGCCTACTCTGGGATGTACAAAATCCCTCTTACTCATACAAAATGTCTAATCTCTCAGTGACACTCAGGAACAAGAATGGCCTCCTCATCGCTGCCCGATCCCTCACTTCCTCCAAGTCCCCTAGCCATGGAATACCTGAATGACTTCGACCTGCTCAAGTTTGACGTCAAAGGTGACACACCCCCTCCATGCCTTCACTCCAAAATGGCGTCCACAAACAGCCCTGGCCACTCCTACCCTCCGGGCTCCAGCGTGAGCTCCAGCCCTTATAACTCCCTGCCCCCGTCACCGACAATGAGTGATGCTCAGCCTCCAACCTCCTCCTCCTCCTCCTCTTCATCCACATCCTCACTCTCTTTCCCCCACCTGAGCACGAATGGGCTCGCACCTGTTTTACACCCCATCTCAAATCCCGCCCCCTTGGAGGACCTGATATGGCTGGCAGCGCTCCAGCAGCAGTTAGGTGGAGCAGAGGCCCTTGGGGGTGGAGTGGACCGGGGCCCCGTAGGGGCCTACCTAGGTTGCGAAGATGCTGTAGAGGCCTTGTTGTCCTCTGTGGCTGCTGCAGTCAGCTCCCAGGTGAGTAGGCAGACTGTTTATCTCTGTGTATAGTGTGTATCATTCACAAATGGTATTTGGACATTAATGTCCCTATTATCTGGCACTAAATGCCAGTCTCTCAAGCTTTGATAAACCACCACATATGTGGCTACCAGACTGGCAAGATTCTCCATCCCAAGTAGTTATTTTGCCTATAATTTTTTCTAGTATGAAGGTTGGAAGGATTCATAAAACAGACCTCAGCTGGAACCTCCACTGTGCAGCGTCCAACTGGCACAGTCTGTGAATGGGCGTTTCATGTTTTCTGTGTGTACCTGATGAGAGATCACTTTCTCAGTACTATACTTCTTTGTTGGGTAATTTCAGTGAGGCAGTCCCATTATTCTGTCACGGTCACACACTCTGGAGATATACAGCTTTTAGAAGTTTCAGTTTAGCTACTTCAGAATGAGTAACTCTTTCCATTGTGTTCTGATTTCTCTGTGATGATTCTGAAGTGAATTTTTGGATTGAACTCACTCTTGTCTATTCTTTTACCCCTCTCCTCATTACCCTGTCTCTTGTCTTCCACCCACCAGTTCCCTGTCCTGGGGCAGACTTGCAGTAGTGGTCACCCTGACGCGAACTACAACAATAGTGGGGATATCACGTCTGGTTCCAAGATTGATTGCAGCCAATCGCAGCCCCTTCTTCTGCCCCCTGGAGCATCCTCACTCCCCAGTACCCCGTCCACCTCCTTGGGCCCCTACTCCCACCCGCCTGGCCCTCAGAACCGACATCATCTGTCCCCACACCACCATCTTCACCACCTCCATCACATTCCGCACCAAGGACACCATCTCCATCACCATCACCACCACCATCGCCATCTCCAGCTTGACCAGGTACTCTCACACATACAGCTCATGGGTACAGTCATGTGAGGGAAGGGTGAGATCACATGACCACCGCAACAGCTTGAAGGAGGTGGCAGCTGTGGTGATGCTAAGGGTATAGGGAGTTAACAATTGAGATAAAGAGGTATGAAGAGGCTTACAAGAGAAAAAAGGAGGGTGGAGGTGGAGCTCAAGTGAGAAGGAGCTGGGGGTGGAGGTGATCAGAGATTATCAGGTAGGGAAGGCTGTCATTGTCCCTCGTGTGCCTTGGGAGAAGATGACACCTACCCGTGTGCTTGAAACTGGCAGGCCGGGCTCGCATGTGTTGTGAAATGTGCCACTCGCTGCCATCACCACTCTCCCTGTGTCCATGCTAGTGTTTCATCTTGTTAATGACTGGAGCAGCACCAGTCATTTAAAATTCAAACTTCAACAAGTTTACCAAAAGAACCTCTAAAGACTGTGCATGGCAATATGCGCAGGCTGGAGTACCTTTATGTAACAATCAAGAATTTAAGAATATCAGGGAGTGGGAGCTCTTGAGACCAGTACAGATGAAGCCACTTAAAGCCAGTTCACATCTGTGGATGGGGAATCAGGCAGTGCCCCGCATGTGAGATGTCATCTTAATCTGTATACACAGGGTGGGGCAAGAGCATTCTGGGTATGGAAGAACTTCTGGGATTATATCAGCTATTATTGTTGCTTCAAATCCTCCTCAGTGTCACAGACACTTTGTCAGATTACCGTGAGCGTTTGTCACCATGTGTGGCCGATGTTCGTACCTTGTACACCCCCCCCATGATCAATGCTGCCTCCCCCAAACTCACACCAGGACTGTCTACCAAATAGGCAAAGTGAGATGTTTGTAATGTGGCGTTACTTTGGGCTGTAATGTGCCTCTAACTCTTTTTCATATTCAAGTCAACACCCTGTTTCCAATATTTGCTGGACTTTTCTGTCATGATTTCTTTGCATATGCTGTACATATAGATGTTTTTTTTCTACTTCTGTTTTGATAGCAACCCAGACCAGAGTCATTTCTATCCGAAAACCTGATTCTCAGAGTCCTGAGTGACCCAAAACTTGAGTCTCATGTCTGTCTCAAAAACTGAATCTCAGAGTTGTATGCCCCAGTGTATTACAGATTTTTGGAAAGCTTATGGACATCCATCCATCCATCCATCCATCCATCCATCCATCCATCCA
>JAACJT020000064.1:13040131-13069269 GCA_009936485.2 Gymnarchus niloticus | reverse complement strand
GCTGAGGATGGAGCTGCCAGGCAAGAGGAAAAGAGGAAGGCCAAAGAGGAGGTTTATGGACGTGGTGAGAGAGGACAATGCAGGTGGTTGGTGTGACAGAGCGGGATGCGGAGGACAGGGGGATATGGAGACTGTTGGTCCGCTGTGGCGACCCCTGATGGGAGCAGCCGAAAGCGAATGATGAAAATTTCCATAAATTCGTTTGGAGATCGAATTTAAAGGTTTTTACATTCAGTCTAATTGAGCCGTGTGTGTGTGTGCTTCTGAGCCTGCACACATTTCCTGCCTTAAATTGGTACAGTTTCTGAGTGAATAACCAGTTACCTGGTCACAGTTTGTTCAAATCCCCTCTTAATTTACTGTGCTGTGGGTGCAGAAAATTGCAGCAACCTTATAATTTTAGTACAAAGAAATGCGTAGACCCGGCGTTTGAGACCGCTCCTGTTTTGTGATTCAAGTACCTCTTTCGATTCTTTATTCTGCCTTTTTTTTTTCTAAAAATAGAGTTGACCCTCTTCCTCAGCAGTTATCTACCCACTTCTTTTCCTTGCATAATTATCCCCCTCCCCCTCCTTTCCTTCACCACCACCCATGTCCAGTTCACTGTTGGGATTATCGTCGCCTAGTGGTGAAGCAGTCAGGTGTGCCGATCGACCAGGAGCTCCAGTTTACCGACCGCCTCATCGGCTCCAACTTCTCCAACTACTCCAGCTGGCATTACCGCAGCACGCTGCTCCCGCTCCTGCACCCTGGGTCTACGGAGCCTTCCTCCCCCCAGAGAGCGCGGTCCCTGTCCTCGTCACCCACTTCGTCCCCGCAGAACCACTCCCACCGTGTCTGTGAGGAGCGGCTGCTGAAAGGTACGGCTTGCTCTGACGTCTGGGTGCGAGACCGAGAAAGGCGGCCAATTTTAAAGGAGTAGGTGTTCCAGAGGAGTAAGTGCTGTTGTACCATAGAGAGGGAGCATCAGTAAACATCTCTTTAACCTTTAAGTAAAGGTGCGTACATCATATGTTAATGTATATGCGCATACTTAGCATGGCATTTATCCTCATGAAGCAAACACTGATGAATGTCAGTAGGCCTATGGGTTGTGGGTTCGAGAAGGGTCTCTGAGATGGACAGATGGAGTGGGAAGGAGCAGCAAGGCAGAACTGTATATATAAATTAGGATGGCGATGTGTGTTATACTCGGTTTGTTTACACAGCATTGAGGGAAGGTACAGGCCTGGAAGTCTCGTGATGCATTATGGGATTGTTCATTGATCCTCTAAACCACCTATGTCCTTCAGAGTACGAGCTGGTGCAGAATGCCTTCTTCACAGACCCCAATGACCAGAGCGCCTGGTTTTATTACCGCTGGCTTCTGGGCAGAGGTTGGTCCAGCCCGGTTATGCTGTGGACCTATTCCGGTGGTTCTAGCAGACCTTTGTAAGCCCCCCATTTCCTCTTCAATCCCCCCACCACAGCAGAACGTGAGGAGATGATCAGTTGTCTGTATGTGAGCCGCGAGGGGGAGAGAGTCGTCGTTGCCTTCTCCCGGCCGGTCAATGTGAGTCCTCACCCGCTGCCCCACTGTATGACCCTTCTGCTCCTCTTTTTCTGTACTGCAGCTTTCTTCCTTTACTTTATCTCCCTCCACTGCCTCCATGCTGGTGTTAGATTACCCCCCCCCCCCCCACCCACCCCATTTCCACTGCTTCCCCTCCCTCCTTTCTGTGTGGTCCCTTCCTCTTCCTCTCTCTGTCTCACTGACAGCCCTCCCCTCTGTCACTTTTGCCTCCTCAGGCACAGAGTGTGGGGCTGTTGTTGGTGGTGGATGGCCAGCCCCAGCAGGTGGACTGGAGAAGTGTACACCCAGGCCTCCGCCACAGCCCCGTCTGGGTATCCTTCAGGCCAGGGACCAGGGGCTGTTTTGTAACATGTACAACTCTGCCGCTTTGCATACCTTCAGGCTTCTACAAACATTAATTTTAACTTTCCACTTCTTGGTTTAAGATCTTATCAGATATGTGGCCTCTTAAATGGTTAAGCAGTTGAACCCCTGCTCCTGAAGGTCCAGGTTCACTTTCCTACGAGGCTTGCTGTTGTACCTTTGAGTGAATCGTTTACCCTGACATTACCTCAGTACCCTTAGCTGTGTGAGGCGAGTGTCATTGATACTGTCAACATGAGACCTGCAAATTTCACCCCGGCTTTCATTTGCATGCTTGTCATCACAGCGGCTCATTCCTGACTGGCAGAGGACTTTAATATTGTCACTTTTGATCTGCGGCAGGGAAGCTTTTTCAAGTTATTTTTCATTTAGTGGTGCTGCTAATCTGATACCACTGTTCTTTAATGGAGAGACTCTCAGATCTGTGAGCTGCCTCCAGGTACTGTCAGTGACACCACTAATGAACACAACTTGACCGTGCATTGGACCGAGAAGCGAACCCACAGAGACTGCGCCCTGTACTCTGGTAACGTTCAGCTTGCCCGTGTGTGCGTTTTGAGTCCTGCTCCATAGCGCCCCCCACAGCCTGCTTACAGCACATCTCTCTGTGTCAGGTCGCTCTGAAAGCTGGTGCAGGGACTCAGCCACTGACCTGGAGCTTTTCAGGTATCTGTGACTGTGTGTCAGTGTTGTAGACTGAGGCTGTGCTTATTACTAATGCTTCCTGTGTTCTCAGTGCCATCAATCTTCTCATCACTAATGCTTCCTTCCCGCAGGAGCGAGTTGTCTGTGGAGAAGTCATCCGTGTTGCAGTCTGAGCTGCAGTCCTGCACTCAGTTGCTGGAGCTGGAGCCCCAGAACAAGTGTAAGTCGCTGCCTGTAATTCTCTCTGTCTCTCTGCCCACCTGTTGCTCTCACTAACCGCCGGTCGTTCAGTCAGTCTCTCTTAATGCCCCCCCCCCGGCTGTTGCTCTCTCTCCACCCTCCTGCCGGTCTCTCTCTCTGCCCGCCTGTCACACTAGCTACCTGCCGGTCGGTCTCCATCCCTGCTGGTTGGTCTCTCTCTCTGAGTCCCCCACCCAACTCTCTCTCCATCTGCCTGCCTCTCGCCTTCTCTGCCCGCCTGTCTGTTGCTCCCTTCGCTCGACTGGCACGTTCAG
This sequence comes from Gymnarchus niloticus, assembly GCA_009936485.2. NCBI lineage: Eukaryota > Metazoa > Chordata > Actinopteri > Osteoglossiformes > Gymnarchidae > Gymnarchus > Gymnarchus niloticus. The sequence continues at coordinate 13,066,173 of JAACJT020000064.1, read as the reverse complement.
TTTGTGATTACGTTGCCCTCCTGACTCCAGGGTGTTTACTGACCATTATTCTCCTGATGAGGGCTCTGGACCCCCTGGCATACGAGAAGGAGACTCTGGCTCACTTCCAGACCCTCAAGGTGCCACCTGCACATCACCAAAGTACACACACCATTGAAAAATGGCATGTTCTCTGGAGGAGACACTTTAGACACTTTTGATGTTAAGCTGTGAATCACACTAAATTATAACACGACGACAGAATAACATCTCACCCATTGCAAAGCATGATAAATTTGCCTGTTTTTGTCAGTTGGTGACCTTCTTTTTGCAATTCAGTTTGTTTAATTCCACCCTTCCTTCTGGCACTGACAAGCAGAAGCTTCCTAGATAAGCATCTGGTTTCTGTGGCAACACGTGGGCGCAGAAAAAGCACTCATGCTTTTGAAGGGGGTGACTCTCGCGAAGAGCTGTGGTTTGGGACGGCTCGCCGAACTATTAGTGTATTGGATTACTTTGACCTCCAGCAGAATTTGGCCCGATTGTGAGAGTCCGAGACTTTAAGAGGGAATATTGCCTTACTGCCCTGGAAGGCAGATATACTGGAGTATATAACAGGAATGCAACTGCGTGATGAAGCATTTTAATCCATCGTAGGGAGGATTAATGGGATAGCACTTGGATGTCGATCTCCTACATAAAAAGCAACCACTCAAAATATGTGACTGAAAAATAACAGCCACTAGGAGGAGGTGTGGATCAATACAGGCCTGGTGTTCATTCGCAGAAGGCATATTTGCACTGTTGCAGCTAAACTTAGGCTGGGGTTGTTGGATAGAAGGGAGTGTAGATGCCGCAGTCATCCCGACCGCCATACCTAGAATTAGCCCACGATTCACTGCTGTTACTCGTCAATTTCTCACTGCAAATATTTTGCTTCGACTAGTGTGATTTTTCTCAGTAGTAGGTTTGACACAGGAAATACCCGGCACACACCTGTTTCTGACAGGATGTCTCTGTGTGTTTACACCCCCCCCCCAAATCTGTAGAACGTGGACTCGATGCGTAGCTCGTATTACGGCGACCTGTGCAGCAAGTTCATGATAGAGAACACCATCCTTAAGATGGAGTATGCGGAGGTCAGGGTCTTCAGCCTCTGTGACAAGGTAAGCCATCTGTGGTTATGAGGATTGTGTGGTATACTGCCTTTTTGGTACAGTAAAGCTCTGTCTCTGCTGCAGAACCTGTCTACCCTGTGCCACCTAGACCAGCTGCTATTGGTCACTCACCTCAACCTGTCGTCTAACCAGCTTCCGAGGCTACCGCTGCAGTTTGCAATGCTGCAGTGCCTTGAGGTATCTACTGGCCTCATTCCTTCTCAACTCGTGCTATAAACTGCCTCTGTGCTTTCTACAGTCACTGGCTCTCTGCATCCCTCCCCTCATCTCTCAGGTGCTACAGGCTGACGATAATGCTATTGAGAATTTGGAAGGACTGTACCATCTACCGAACCTGGAAGAGGTGTCACTGAGGAAGAACCGTATCCTTTAATCCCGGCATGGTGGTCTTCCTTTCTACCAATTTATCTGTTGCCTGATTCATTCTAGACAAAATCCACAGGTTTCCAAGAGGTTTTCGCTTGATAAGAAAGTATTCAGCTGATGTATGAACTATTGATGCCATGAATATGAAATACTTTCCATACCTTTAATTCTTCCTTCCAAACCTCCTTCATTAGACTCATTGTATCCCATGCGGTTGCATGTTTTAATGCATTTTCAAATTCAAGGTGAGCTTCTTTGACTTCAGTAGGACTTTCTCAACTCGGGGACCTGCAGCCGCTGACCACGTGCCCTAGGTTGACCTGCCTCGATCTCCGTGGCAACCCCCTGACCCAGAATGCCAGCGTTCGGTCTGAGCTGGCTGACCTGCTGCCGTCTGTCACAGACCTGCTGCTCTGATAAAAGATGTTGACCTCGATGCTTAGAGATGCGTTGTCCAGGGGGGTGTTTTTAAATGTATGCACATGTATTGTGGCCTCGTCCGCTTGTCTGTTTGTGAAGGGTGGCGAATCCTCAGTTCTGATGTATGAAATCAGAACTGAATGGCTGACGTCAGATCTCGGTACTGAGCCACCGGCTTTCACCTCGCAGAAAAGAACCACGTCTGTTTTGCGTCCATGTCTGTCAGTGTGTGCTTGGCCATCAGTGTACCTTTCTCTGTTTTCCTAGAATGTAATTTTCATATAATGCACAAACTGCTGAGGTATTACTTTTTTTTTTTTTTTTAAACCCCCTCCTATCTCCACATGAAGGTGGCATTTCAAAATGGTGCAAGAGTTTAGGGTTGGGGTATTCGATGTGAGACTACTGGTTCTGTCTATAGGCCTGATAGAAGATACCAAAACTGCATTATATCAATAATAAAAGATGTTTTATTACCCTGTTGCTTGTCCTCATGTTGTTATTATGCACTGGCTGCAATTACAGACCGTAGCCAGCAGAGGGCATCGAGTAGGTTGCCCTTTTCTCACTCATTCATTGATCGGTAATTGTTTTGCAATGCCCCAAACAGCCTCTCTCCTGCTGCGCTGTCTTCATCGTATTTAAATTTATCTGTGATCTTCCATGCATGACTTTGCTCCCAAGACATTGTTCTCTCTGATTACACTTGCTTAACAATTTCTTACTGCTTTGCTCATACATTGATCTAATGCATGTCAAAATGTACCTTTACGTATTGTTTTTCCACAAGTGAAATTGCGTGTATCAGCACGTTTTGATGGAACCCTTCACCATTGTGTCAAAGGAGCACTCCACCCTCTCTTTCAGTCAAGTATCATACTACTAATTATGAAGGAATGATATTTTCAAATAAAACTAGAATTTTCAACCCAGGATGTCATGGAACACATTTATGACAGTCGCAAGGGTTTGCCTTAGTAAATGGTGTTTCAGTCTGAAGTTGATTTTGTGCTAAATGTCCTCCATCTTCTAACCATTTATGCTCAGCGCACATTCTTTTAAAAAATGGATTGTTCTTAAAAATGTCTTAACCTGATTGTTCTTAAAAACAGCATTTTATGACTGCCAGATTCCTGCATATTCCAAGGCTTGGCGATGTCTTACTGTGGTGATTTCAGCTCTATAATGTACCCTTTGTTGCCTGCAGACCCCCTGAGACCCTCAGCAAGATAAACAGATAGATAATGGATGAATGATGGTCCTGAGGTGTACATGTGACCCTTGATTTGGGAGCAAGAAAATGCTTATGATAAGGTGACATAATTTGATTACTGTGTTAAAAGTAGGTAGAATAAATTGGCAATGCCAAACATTTTGTCTGTCCTTTATACCTTTAATTAGGTTCTATAAAGTGGTTTAATGATTCCAGAATGACATCAGCAGCATGAAGATATTAACCAACATGCATAGCTCACAAATGGGAGTGTTTCTTAGTGTTTTACTGTATCTACATGGTAACTGTGGTCGATTTCCTGGATTTCCAACATCTCCAGCTCTTGCAAGTATAGATGTCTTATTCAGTCAGTGGTGTGTTGATGTTCAGCTTCATCTATGGTTATGCGTAATCCATGTTTAAATTGAAATTAATGATAAAATAATTAAATATATTCTACTTGTCTCTGCCAATCCTAGGCACCCCATTCTGTATAGCCAAAAGCTATGGTACATCTTTGATCTTGTGGTTTAAGGCAGCAGGAACAGGCAAGCCTTTTTCAAATCAAATGGATTGTACCATCTGCTTTAATCACTTACAAAAAAAGGCCTTGAGCAACCGAATATACTGATTGAGGAATAAGGACCAGGTGACATGACAGTGTGCCATGTCACTCGGTCACTGGATCTCCACCCTTTTAGCCACCCAGTTGTCTCAACAATGAAAACAACTGTTCGGTTGTTGTTTCACAAGATTCAATTACCACTAGAAAAGAGATTCTCCTAGGCTTTGTCAGACATAAAAACGTCTTCTGTTTTTTGTCTTTGAATTTGTCAGGGAGTGGAGTTCAATCGCACAGAGGTTCTCAGTAACCAGAATGGCAGTCACAGGCATATCAGGTATGAGTGATGACTCCTCTGTCAGCAGCTTGGGAAACAGGCAGTGGTGATACAACCGCTAAAGGAACGTATGTGTGTTGAAATGCATAAACACGGTCTCACAGGATAACCATGGGGCTTAGGCAAGGTTAGAACAGCTGTGAACCCCCACACACTCCCTCAAACTGTATGTACTAGTATATCAGAAAGGTGAATCCATTTCTGACAAATTATATGTTGCTACCTGCTCCCCGACACAACTCCATGCTCTTTTTAAATCCGAGATGAAACAGTAGCTGATTGCATTTCTTTTTTTTTTTCTCATTTATCGCTAAAGAGAAAAATGCTGTGTTTATAACTCCTTAGGTATTGTATCAGGTCAGATTGGGGTTAGCGTGCATGAGGTGCATTCTGGGATTTGTAAAATTCTCCAGACTTTCATTTGACTGCATTGCTTGTTTGTTCTTTTTTTTTTCAGGCCAGTGGGGCTGGGGTGTGTACAAAGAAGCCCTGGGATTTACGAGAAGTGAATGCCATCACGGGGGTCAGGTGGACGAGGTAACTCAGCCAGGAAGCTGTGCCAAAGATGGAACTTTCACTGTGTTGTTAGAGTTAGATCCTGTGACAGCTTTTCAGCATGACTAATGTACAGTTCCACATTCCTCATTTCATTCCTGCTCACAACTGTTTGCAAAAAAAAAAAAAAATCATCCCCATAATGTATAATCATTTCCCACTGCATTATTTGCTCTCAAAATATTATGGATGGTTTATTCTAGATATTAGTTGATTTCCATTTTGCCACTAACCTACAAGGTCAAAAATATTTCCATATGCTTCTACCTAAAATTAAGACATTTTCATATACTTCTTTTCATAGAAATTTAACGTAGAATTCTATTAATTTGGGCATTTTATGAATAGTGCAACTCAAATGACCTCCTCTGTTTTTCTGTTTTCCTACATGTATCTATGCAATCTCACATCAGTAGAGTCATCCATCCATCCATCCATCCTCTTCATGTTAAACCTGGTAGGGTCATGAGGGGATGGAAGCCTATCCCAGAATTCATATAGCCTAGTAAATTAACGATGAGTTTCATGAAGTTCTTTTACCTGACAGTATGCTATTTAATGTACTAGTAATAATTATGTTGCGTTTACAAGAATTATATAGATGTTGGCTACATTACGCTGCATATGGGAAAGACTGCTACCGATGCTTTAAGGACTGCAGAAGTTAACTAAAAAGATGTTCTCAACCTTTTCTTGCAGAACTTGTTGAGCACAGACTGCACAGAAATAAGCATCTTAAAAATGCTGGAATCTGTCAACAGCAGCTGGTGTCATCTGGTCAAGACCTCCACGGAGACAAATTTTAATTTGCTCTCTGCACTGTAACCTTATCACTCTTATGGAAAATAAAGTAGTAACTGTATTCACTTTATTTTCTGTCATGCACCAGAATATAATAATTAGCCCTGAACCCCCATTCTGGATTACCCTATATCCAGTGCAATGTCTGAAATGAGAAACGCATGCCATGCTCTCCCTGTCTGTCTGTCTGTCTGTCTCTCTCTCTCACACACACACACACACACACACACACACACACACACACACACACACGATTTTGCCTAAAGAGTGTGTGTGTGTGTGTGTGTGTGTGTGTGTGTGTGTGTGTGTGTGTGTGTGTGTGTAAATTACGTGCGAAACTTAAAGGACGGGCTAATTGTAAGGAATGAGTTTAAGGGGTGTAGCTGCTTCAACTGAAGAGCTCTAGTCCGAGACTTCAAAAGTTCCTTTCTGCGGGCTTGAAAACATTACCGAAAACCCAAGGTGAGAGAGGGAGGCGAGGAGACGTAGGACGGGTTTTCTGTCAAGTCTATTACTTCAACTTCTCCACCGCTTCAATTAACTGCAACCACTCTTGAAAGCGAAAGACACCAGAAAGTAAGAAGCTTAAGAAAATATCTCGTTCAAAAAAAAAAAAAAATAGAGACAAGAGGTTAAAGAACTAAACGTAAATGGAATGAATCAATTCTTCAGCGCCTTTTGTCCTGTTTCCTTCTTCAAACACTGTTTCTTGGAGTTGAGTTTAGTATAGCACTGTACTAGCCTATATGTGATTCATTGTTGTCGATGAATTAGGTAAATATTAATCGGAACAGGCTGTTACAATGTATTGTGGACATATGATTTGCATTTCACTGACGTGTGTTTTATGATTTATTATTTTCTCAGGAGTTGTACGTCGTGATTTCTGCAGTTTTGCGGTTATACGAGCGAGTCGGGTCGGAACGAACGTCAGTTGTTCATATATTGTATAGAATATAACAGGATATAATAAATATTCTGGTCAGGTTAAGCACTTTGAAAAAGGGAGGAGTAATACTAATAATCTTTTTAAGAGTCCCAGTGCAGTATAATAATAAACTTGTGATTTATTGAGAACAGGTTTTGGGGCAGCAGATATACTAATTAATTCTTACTTTTGATCAGCTGATCAGCCATAGAAATATCCGCTACTGCTCATAGCAGTAGTGCAAATGAATGAAGCCCACAAACCATAAAAGAGGATGTGGCAGTGACTCCCACACAGCGTGCCAAAAGGTGGAGGTGCATGTTTTCTTTACTGCTTCTCTCAGGTCCCTTTTCAGTTTACCTTGTCACTCTTCAAAATAAAACACTATTATTCTGTATATTTACAGCTCCAGTCAGGCATGGTGTGTTTCTTGGGTGAAAAATAAGGCAATCGACAAGTGCTGAACTGAATTACCTTTCTCAGAAGTTTGGGAGTTAGTGAAAAGGTCGTGTTTGTTCAGGTAGAACTCATTACGCTTACAATTTTGTGATAATAGGTTTTATTTCATTTTCCACGTAAATGCTCATTGAGATCTGCAGTCTTCTTCATTAACTGTCTCTAAATGTTTTGTCATGTAAACTCCAGCAGAAAACCCAAACTAGTCAAATGTAATCTTAATGATCTTATCATGGGATGAGATAAAGGCGAACTCTGTTTCTATAAACTGCTACTGTGGCAGGTACTCATCGAGGGGCTACGGGCAGCGTAATTCTTGCTCAGCTATATAAATCAGTATATATTATTTTGGATGGATAGCCTCATTGCTATCAATGAATCTTTCGGCTGACGTTCCTCAGTCTCTAACAGAAGGGTGAAATTTTAATGAAACTGAAATATGCTACTATATATATTTATCCTGAAAAATTACATTAGACATTGGGCAAGTAGGCTTCACGCCAACAGGGATTTTTCGTTCCATTTTCAGTTCCACTTATTTATTACCCAGATGCTTTTGTCCGAAGTAATGTACAAATAGTGAGGTAAATGATACATAACAAGGATGCAGCTGTTAGAGGGCCAGCTTAGATACTGTTGCTGCTAAGCAAAATCACTGTCCAATAAAAAGTGCGAGAAAGTTTAGCTTAGAACAGGGGAGCTATGGAAATAAGAATTAATCAAGAGAGAATGTAGTACCAAGTGAGTCCAGACCTGTGTGAAATACAAGAACAGAGCACCCAGTAGGGACACGTGAAATTGTTTCAATAAGATGGTCAACAAAAAGACTGAGCTGGTCAGCGTCAGTGGTAGGATGAGGTTGGTTGAGGTGTTTCTGGAAGGGATGGAGTCAGAAAGGCATTCTTGTTCATTCATTCATTTAAAAATGCACATTCAGTGACACATTGATGATGATGGTACAGTAAGTTCAGTTGAGTGGATCTCTGCTTGGCCTCTGTCTTGGACTGCTCCACATGTGGGATGTGACTGCAGCTGTGATGGTTTCATCTGATCTGTGCATGTTCTGTCACAAGTTGGCCATGTCCAGCATCCTCTACACATCTGTGAGGCACTGGAGGAGTGTTTAGCGTTCCCAGTGGTGCACATGGTGCATTTTAAAACGAGGCTCTACATAGTGCATGTGGGGTCATCTAGTCATACACCTCTTTCAGCTAATGTTGGGGTTTTTCCAATGGGAGTTTATGAGATTTAAAGAAATGTTTAGCACAATGTTTCTGGAATATTCCTGTTGCTTTGCGACTGATAAAAGAGCAGAGCAGCTGAGACGCTTGGCAACTCATTCTATTCTCCAGGTTACCACCTTTTGTAGGTTTACTGGCACCCCTTTGTGTTCTTTGCACTGATGCCCTAGTCTGTGTCAATTAATTAACTAGCGCCCACTTTATGCCTTTGTTTTCTTTCTCTTTCATGCCTCTTCCAACTCATCCCATGCCCGTACCTTTTTCACACTGACAGATGTGCCTCCTTTGCTTTTACTAACACGCTGCTGGTGTTTTGCTGTGCAGGAGTGGCAAATGCAGAACGGGAATAGCCAGACATCCTTGAAGCCCATGATGAAAGGGACTGGAGGGACTTGTGCTGCATGATTTTAATCCACATAGGGTGTAAGCGTAGGGATTTTAACTCAGCGGAGAATGAAAGAAAGAAGGATAGGTACAAGAGACTACATTGTAGAGCAGGGTGTGTGGAATAGTAGAAAATTAAAGTGATGCTCTTCATGACAGGTCTGACACATGTAACCACAGTAAATATTTATCTGAGGGTTAAGTGACTGACAGATAGGATCTATCATTTCCCGTAGTTCACATTCTTCTTTATAAGGTTTTGGACGACTCCATACTATCTGGTTCGCCCGATGATGGTGGATCGTCTAGGTCTACAGGTAGACAAGCCCGAATCCACAACACTCTCACCGTTATTCTTGGTGGATAGCCATATTCCAGGTGGGATATGGCTAAGTAGGTGTCGGCTGTGTCAGGTTTTAGTCAAATTTAGCATTTTGGGTTGCTGCCAAAACAATCGATTTTAGAGTCGTATTTCCATAGACTATCCAGGAGACCTTTTGTAGCTGCCTTCTATTGAGAGAACGAAGTTCTCGTCTTGGTTCACGTCCCATGAATGCCGGTTCCAGCTGACATTCCGTAATGCAGCTGCGGGAGAACTGGTTTGCCAGTTCCTGGGTGTGCTCCTGGTACCGTGCCGTGATGCAGATAAACACCATGACACACCCGTGACCAAAAGCACATTTCCACACATATCTCCATCTCCCCTTAACATGGATGTCGAATGTGAGAGAAAAGATATGCATTTCACAGTTTGTGCTTAATTATTTTAGCTGACATTCGTAGACCACCACACATTGGCTAATGCAGCAGAAATCCCAATGGCATATAATATATTGCTGTTACAATTTGTTTATCAAATGTCTGTATTGGATGTAAGGTTTACCTCTGAGCATTTCGGCCATGCTATTGGTACACTGTCTCATCTTCTCTGTTTTTCCCTTCCCTCACTCTCTCATCGTTTCTCTCGCCTTCCCAAGATGCCGGTGGATAAGGCATCGTTCAGGAGCCCGTCAGCTGTGGGGAGGTTTCCGTCCATCACTCTACGCTGGAGGGACAAGCCAAACGAGGACGAACCCTCGAATGAGTCGGCTCCGGAAGGGGGGTGTCGCGCCTGGCTCCGGAAGCTCTGCCCATGTTACCGCCGGCATGTGCCCAGCGAGCCACACAATGACACAGACACGGCCGTCATCAAGAATGGGGAGAAGCCATATCAGCCTTATGTGGTTGACGATGGCGAGCCGAAGGGTAATCACTCAGCTGCCCTCCTTACAGGGAGATCAGACAGAGCCTTTCACAGTCATTTAAATAGTCCAAATTTCTGTTCTGCCTACCAGTAGACTGACAGGGGTATTCAGGTCACACTGAAAAACCCCCTGCCCTTCCCCAAATAACAAGCGATTAAGCAACACTGCATCCCATTATCCAATGAAAAAAATCATTTTCCAGCAGAATTCATTCAAAACTGAATGATTTCTATTTTAAAAATTTGTACGGAGGGTCTCCTTGATCTAAAAAGCAGACATGGTCAATATGAGATCACCATCATAACATAGCTCTTTGAAGGTTGAACACTGGACAACTGATTAATGGATGTCTACTGAGCTGGTTCTTCCAGATAGTCTCAGACTAACTTAATTAGGCTAAATTAAGAAAGTCTCACCATCTCTCATTTTCCTTCTCACAGACCAGATGTTGACTGTGGTGTCAGTGGACCTCATAAAGGCCAAGACCGGCCAGAACCGGAAAGAACATAACACAGACAAATACCATATTGACAACCTGGTCATCCGGCGTGGGCAGACCTTTCATATATGGATTAATCTCTCAAGGCCTTTCAGCGTCAGTACAGACAAACTTCATCTGGAGCTAAAATTAGGTCAGCAAGTCTAATTCATCTGAAGTCAAAACAAATGGCACCAAATCAATGTGTTTGAACTTAGAGTAGGTAGAGGACCAAGTTCAGAGGTGTTATGTTACTGTTGGTGAAGGGAAATAGGATAAGCAAAACAAAAATAGGTTTTAATTTTATGGCATATTTATGATGGTGATGGCATGAGATACAAGCAGTAGTTATACATTGAAACATGTTCTTTAACTTTCTATTTAGTTCAGCCAGTATTTTGGATTGTATATTGGAGGATAAAGGCTTGTGTGTGTTAGTGTGTATGTGTGTTAAAATGTTTGTTGAAACGGTGTAGGTATATCCGTATGAGTTTGTGTGGTTTTACTGCAGCAGCATATGCGAATTCAAATTCAAATTTCGTGCCACAGCTGCTATCCTACTTGTAATTTTTATGTCAAACCGTGCATACATATCTGGGTTCTGCCAAGACATGCATTGGCTTTAGGGAACTCATTTGTTTTGAGCTGTTGTGCAATTTTTCTCACCATTTCAACAGAGAAGCCATTGATGTGCTGGCAGCTGCCCAGTTTGAGGCTCTGATCTTTGGTTCACGGTTGCTTGGTTCGAATGTCTTTCAACACGGACTTTGCACGTGATGAATGGCACCGCACTTCTAAACTCTTGATATTTTCCCCTCCCTTCTGCTGCATCTTATTGAATGGTTTAATTTGATTTCTTCTCCTCCTTTGTTCCAAGCCCTGCTCTCTTCACTGTGTCAAATGGAGTACATTCTTATATTGCACCCCTCCCACTGCAGTTCTGTGTAGTTCAAGTCAGTTCAGGTCAGTTTACTGGCGTTTAATGCCCTTCCAGAAATTATTCAATTCAAATCTGTTAAACTGAAGGAAATGACAGTTTTATGTTTACCGTATCACAGAAGTATTTGTACGTGATCTTTCAGATGTTGAAAGCAAGGGATGACGCACATACTCTGTGGGCTTTATGATTTATAAAGAAAGGCTTCACTATCCAGCATATTTTAATTTATAGATACGGCGAAATAAAAGACCCATGTAGAGTTAATTCACCTATTACAATTACAACGATAGAGGCAAGACCTTACCATTCTGGAAAGTCCACCCTGAACGTGACCAGTGACATCATGAATGTGCAGAGTGTTTAGAATAGATTCATCTGGTTGTGGGACAGCAGGATGTTCTCTGCCTACCTTTATTGGCATGAAGGCCTCATCTGGACATCACGGACTGCGGAGGGAAAGTAGAAATGGGGGAAGGTTATGAGAATTTAACACTGAGCCTTGGAGGACTGGCAGTCCGAAGCTTCAGTAGTGGCTGTTATATCACGCCTCGATGAGGTGGATTACAAGGCTGACTTCTGATGGCTGCAGATTACGAACGTTTTTCCATGACATCTTCATGCACATGACATCATGAGCTTCAAGAGACTGGAAGTCTGGAGGCTGGAGTCTCTTAGCTCCCAATTTCAAGAGGTTCTCTGGTTCTCACATCCCTGGAAGTCAGTGTCCCTTCTCTGCTTTTTGGTTATGATCAAGTTTTTTTGAGGTCCGTCGGTCACCATACTGATGCCTCCTTGAGCAACCTTGAGTGGAAGGCTGGCATAGAGGAGGAGTCGTAAAAAAGTGCACCTCTGGAGCCCTGCAATGTGAAATGGGTGGTGTTAACTGACAGGATTATGTATGAAGTACAGCATGGATGGTAGGCAGCAGGTAGGACTGCCATTACCAGGGCTGAAGAGGGGTTTAGTCATCTGTCTTTATGGTTACAGCAGCACTGGGTTGCACATCCATGTGGAATATTTTTGAATTGGAATGTGTGTAAATAGCCTGGGGGTCCACTGGAGGCAGGGGAAGGTCTTCCTGTCATTGCACATAAGTGCGTGATTGTGGCCTAGGTGTGCAATGGCGGCACATTCTCAGAACAAAGGATTCGGGTTTACTCCATGATGCTGGAAGACATGACACTCAGCGGGCGTGTCTCACGTGAGGGCACGGCTTGAGTACAGTTGTTGACATGACAATGTGCATGTTTATATTTGGAAATTAATAAGATATATAGCTATGGATTAAGGATGCGATGATTGCATTGATGGTATGTTTGTAATTCAAGAGCTATAAGACGACACTGACAATAATTACGGGCAAATTATCGTCAGTGAAACTCCTGTTGATTTCCAATAATTTCAGTACTGTATATAGATCATCATTGAATCAATGGGTGTGCCTGACCAGAAGGACATTAACCGAGGTCATCCAATCAGAATCGGCGGCAGTGACGCTGACTTCACGGCGTGCTGCCCTCTACCTTGTGTTTTAGGATCCCTCCCCGTGGTGTCCAAAAACACGCACGTCATCATTCCTCTGGTGGAGGAGCTACAGGACAACTGCTGGGAGGCTAAAATTGTGCAACAGAAAGGCAACAGGATCAAGCTGTCCGTCAACTCGCCACCCACAGCTGTGATTGGCCAGTATGAGCTCACTGTGACAACACAGTGTCCGAATGGCAAGGCCCTTTCGACACACGATCCCAACAATGACATCTACGTGTTGTTCAACCCCTGGTGTGAAGGTAAAGGAAGCACGGTAAAAATATTGTGTATTGGTCCAAAGCTCTTATATCTCAGAGGTCACCTGGCATCTGTGTTTCTATTTTGTCAGAACATTAATAAAACATACGGTATATTCAGGCAATGGCTCAATTTTTGGCGACCAGCAAATGGTGGCTGAAAATCAGTTACAGGTTGACAGGCATACTCTCCTTTTCCCACGTTCAGTGAATCAATTAATGCAATCTTGCTCTTTAGCAAGTTGGCAATATATTGAAAATTAAAGAGGGAGGAGGAGTTAAAATGACACTGGAAAATAACAGGTCTGTAAAAGCAGGAATCTACCGATGAACTCTAAAAGGCTTTTGGTTCTTTTGGTCCTTGAAATCAGCCCTACCATTGCACCCTTGCAGCTCTTTGTTTTGGAACACTTGTCCTCTAGTGGAATAGCCAGGGATTACAGAGGAATTCCTTTTGATTTTTTATTGTCTGAAGAAATCCCACTCTGCAACATTTTGCAGAGGGACGGTCACTGAAAAAGATGTGAGGTGACACATTTGCTTTAAATATGTCACAGTAGCTGGCCTGAGACATCTGGAGCACGTTATCTGAGACTTTCCCAAGGTGGGGCACTCTCTTTCACAAGCCCTGACCCCCATACCATTAACGCCACTCCATTATCTTAATAAGCCCATACTGATAAAGCTATAAATTAACCTTCACATACTTTCATTGTGTCCATTATGTCTGACAGAGTCCTGTTTTTCTTCCCACTGTTGCAGATGACACGGTCTACATGGATGATGAAGAAGAGAGAAAGGAGTATGTGCTGAACGATGTCGGCAGGCTGTACTATGGCACAGATAAGCAGATCGCTTCACGAACCTGGAATTTTGGTCAGGTACAGCATGCCAGTTTGAAAATGCTTCAAAAGTAGTGTATTTGGGACTTGATAACATGTCCAACTTACTGAAATCTATCAATCATTAATGAAGTACTAACTAATCACTTGATTTAGTTTCATGAGGGAATCCTCCAAGCCTGTCTGTATGTGCTGGACAAGAGTAATATGCCCCATTCTGGTCGTGGAGATGCCGTCAGTGTGGCCCGGGTGGTATCTGCCGTCGTGAGTCTGTTTTCTTAACTCTCACTAGATAACTTGCATCCATAACTTATCAGCACTTTCACTGATTATTATCCCCTTATAAATGTTAAGATCTAGCATTGGTATCTTTTTCTCGCTTTCATGACTTTTCTGACCAAATTTTAATTGGACAGCCCTGTTCAAGTTAATTTAACACCAATTTATAGCTAAACCATGTGATAAACTCTGGTGAAATAAGCGCAGCTGGTTGCAGTCAGTCGACTGCTAATCATGTCTTCCCTTCCAGGTCAATTCAGTTGATGATAATGGCATACTGGAGGGGAACTGGTCAGGTGACTATGACGACGGGACGGCCCCTACGGCTTGGAGTGGGAGCGTGGAAATCCTGATGAAGTACCAGGACAGTAACGGGAAGACAGTCAAATACGGGCAGTGCTGGGTGTTCTCAGGAGTCACCACGACAGGTAATGATGCCATGGGTTTATGCATGTGCAGATATGCAGCCAAATATAGTATGCATGGAAGTAGACATTCATATCCCTGCAAGAATCCATTGTTTATGTCTCTTCATGTATCTCTGTATACAACCAAGGATCTGAACTATAAGTTTACAGAAGCATACCTTCCCACTGTACTATCTCAGTGCTAAGATGCTTGGGCATCCCCTGCCGCAGCGTGACCAACTTCAGCTCTGCCCATGACACGGATGTCTCCTTGACGATAGATGTCTATCTAGACGAGAACCTGAAGCCCATCGATGAGCTCAACACCGACTCTGTGTGGTGAGAGCCCTAAGAGTCACGATCCTCTGAAATCAAATCAACTGCAAACTAAAAGTTGCATTCAACTCAATCAGTTGTAATTTTTAACAATGGTCTTTCAGTGTAAATATATTGTGCTGTTCATCCAGGGTTTGCAGTGCTGCATCTAAACAATATCAAATATAAACAAGTATAGCAAGTTGGTGGTGGTAGTAGCCTGTAATTGAACTGGCCGACAAGTTTGTTTGTTTAAATAACGCGTCAATTCTAAATGCTTTTGTAAAGCTATACCAGATAATCAAAGTGCATCCATCTGTAGGAACTTCCATGTGTGGAATGACTGCTGGATGGCGCGGCCTGACCTACCCCCTGGGATGGGAGGCTGGCAAGCTGTGGATGCCACCCCTCAGGAGACCAGCCAGGGTATCTATTGCTGTGGCCCTGCCTCCCTCGCTGCTGTCCGCATGGGTGAGGTGTACATCAAATACGACGCAGCCTTTGTCTTTGCGGAGGTATGCCTGAATGTTATTCATCCTGAATGTCTTGGCTTAGCTCTCTAAAGCCAGATCTGATTCCAGGTCAGCTCTTGTGACCCCACTTTGCCTGCAGGTCAACAGCGACAAGATCTACTGGCAGAGGAACGCAGACGGCACCTTCAAGCAGATCAATATCGAGAAGAATACGGTGGGATGCTGCATTCTCACCAAGGCAGTGGCCTCCCAAGAGTCTAACAATATCACGCAACTCTACAAATTCCCAGAGGGTAGGAAGGAGAGTGTGTGGGAAACAGAGACTGAAGAATGATGTAACATACCTCTATCTGTTCTGTAAGACCTATAGCCGTCCTTCCTTTTAAATCCTTACCATCTGTATTTTTAATAATTCTCGTCATCCACATCATCAAAAAGGGGGACGGACCCTGAAAAGAAGAGTGGAGATGTGGGAGGGTCTTACACAGACCAAATTATGCAAAGGGAGAGCTGGGCTCTAATTCCACACAGACATGTATAGGATGTTGTTCCTAATGCACACATTTTAAATGGGTGCTGAGTTTCCTATTCCATCTTCCACCCCATCCCTTCTGTCGCAACCATCTTCTTCCTCCTCTATTCCCTCAACACCTCCTACTCCAAACCCCCCTAATGCTTGTTTCCTCCACCACCCGACCTCACTCCTCAGGTTCGGATGAAGAACGCATTGCTGTAGAGACCGCCTGCCGCTACGGTTCCAAGCCGAATGTCTACTCCTCTCCCACTGCCCAAGATGTGACCGTGGACGTCAGGATAGACGGGGAGGGTCCATGTATGGGTTCTGATGCCCACCTGGACATCGTGCTGCACAACAAGGGGGCCGGGCCCCGCACTACCACCCTCTTCATCCAGGCAACGGTCATGTTCTACACTGGGGTGTTGAAGGCCACTGTCAAGGAGGACAACATTCCTGTACAGCTGATGGCCAATGAAGGTGTGGAGATTCATCTTCATTAAGAGCCTCAGAATTGTCCGGTTCATTGGTTACAGATTTGTTCAATATTACCCACCACTGAATGAAGAGCAAACATGTTTCTTATTTGGAATTATTATTGTTATAATATGTCCCATGTCCTCTGCTTCACCTTCCAGAGAAGACCCTGAAATGGGTACTGAAGTACCAGAACTACAAGGACCAGTTGGTGGACCATGCTGCAGTGATGTTAACGATGTCAGGTCGGATTGTTGAGACCCAACAGATTCTGGCGACGCAGTACACTTTCCGACTCCGGACACCAGATCTCATAATAACGGTAAGCTACTGCTGAACTCGCATCCTTGAAGGTCCTATGGTTGTATTTTCATGGGGACCCAACTTAAATTGTTTTTTGCACTTCCTGTTGCTTTCATGTAAAGTGTTCTGGATTACAGCACCACCTAAAAATTAAGAAAATGTGACATATTAGTGTTACAAATTATATTTTATCAACGTAAACATAGAAGTAATACTGATGCAACTTGATGGAGAAAAATGACTGGCCATGTAAAACACTTTTGCTGAACTTCTGTATTTTGGCATCCCAGCCTGTAGGGGATGCTGTGGTTGGCAAAGAGATGGCAGCTAAGATCTCCTTCACCAACCCACTGCCGCATGTGCTGAAGAACGTGACGATTCGCTTGGAGGGCCTGGGACTCCAGAGTTTGCAACAGATCACTGTAGGGTGAGGCAGCATTTTCCATCTGTTTTAAACACTCCTGGGGTGTCTGGTAGCATTCCTGACCTTGATAATGGACAGCAGCAATACCTCCCCTGTCAGTGCATTCTTTACGATGTATATACTCCCATCAATCTTATAGACATCCTAAATATACTGTATTGGTCTGTATGAAGCACTTCACTGTAACGTCTTGACAGAGTATATCGTGTATTCATGACAGAGTAATTACTGCATTTCTTTCTCACTGCAATGTCTAGCCTACCTATTAATTGTATAAATCTTCCTTTCAGTGCTGAGACACTGTCCCATCTCGCCTGTGTGTGCAAACCTTATTGAAACTGTGCTTCCTCTCTTTACAGCGACATCGTTAGCTACGCCACGGTCACCCGTACGGAACGGTTCGTGCCCACCGAATCTGGCTCCCGGAAGCTGCTGGCCTCTCTCCACTGCAAGCAGATAATGCAGGTCCATGGGTCGGCTGATATTGTTGTACGGCAGAAGTGAGTGCTGGCATCCCCCACTGTTCACGGTCGTTAGCACCGTTTTTGTGTTTATGGAATAGAATGAATACAAGATCAGGTTAACCATATTTTAGTCATCTTGAAATAGCATTGCTGAGTCTTGTAACTGCTAAACACACAGAAACATAGCTGAAAGTGTTCTGTCATGTAACATTATCATACAATGTATAACGTCAAATGCTGGATGGTACTGGCTATTGTGATTGTACAAATGCCATTAATCCGAATATGTTTTGATTTTTAGGTAAAGACTGTGAGAATATTAACAACACAAAGGTGTTTTATACAAAATAACACTATTCATCAATTCATTGAACCATTTGTATGTGTACTGTATTAATGTTGGATATATGTTTTGGTAGCCGGGTTTTGGATGTCTAAAGGAATGTTTTACTTGCACATCTGATTGAATATTACTACAAAGACATTATTCAAATGGAATGTACAATTTATTCATGCCCAGTAACCCGTTTAGCAGACAGCATAATCTTTATAATCTTGTGTATGGCAAATCTCAATATTATAAAAGGCAAAACATCGATTTACACGTAGACATTCTCCACCACCCAAGAAAGGGAACAAGAGATCCCTTTTACAAAGGGATGCTATACAAAATATATACCAGTCATGTTTTGTCACCCATGGAGATGATATTATTTCATTTTTTAAAGTATTTATTTGCCTTTAAGTCCAACTTGTCCGATGCAGTGCACTATGTAAATGTTTAAGTATTCATGGGTTTTTTTTTTAAACTTAGGTGATTTTTGTCATGAACATTGCGAAAAGCTTTAATTTGCTTTTTTGCTTTCCTCCTCTCTCCTTACTATGTGACTGATTTGATAATTTGGACAGGAACTATTCAAACCCAGTGTTCCTGGTGTCAACTGACAGTTTGCAGATTTACCCATAACCACCACACCTCCTACTCGCAAAGTGTAAACATGTCAAAATCGGCTGCTTCTGATGCCTCGGATACATGGAATGACGTGAATGAAGGAAATTAGTACATCACACATTTGTAAGCTGTGTGCACCTTTAAATCAGAATTAGCCTACAAACTGGTCTACTCAATTAGTTCACTGATCTAGAGTGACGTATACACTACCAGTCTAAAGTTTTTGCACACACTAAGATTTCCTACATTTTCAACGTTACATAATTTTCACAAAAAATTCTAGACACTCAGTAGTGTATATATACATGTTGTAATTTGTATTTGCAAACCACGAAGTTCAACTCCAGCCTAAAGGAGATTTATGAATAGTATAATGTAATAAAAATAATAAACCGTAATAACCATAAAACATGCCCCAGGAGTGTTAGAATGAACTTAGAGAGACTAATATTTAATGTCCCTTGAAAGAATGCCTCGAATTTGCTTTGCTGTTGTAGCTGCTAGAGGAGGCTAATATGATGAACCAAAGAAATGACTAATTTTCTTGCTAATAAAGGTATTCAAAGGATGCTGAACGTGAATGTCTTATTTTTTAGCAATGAATATTGAGTTTCTAGAATTTTTTGTGAAAATTATGTGAGTGACGTTGATAATGTAGAAAATCTTAGTGTCAACCTGAACTTATTCAACTTAAATGCCTTGACTCTTCAATACATCTGCTCTGAGATATGCAAACAACATGCTGATATTTCCAGATGAATTAGAAGGGCCAGTATGGACACTAGCCTTTCCAGGGTCTGATTCCTTATACCTGGTGACTGTAGTATGAGTAGCTACCCATCTGAAGGAGGAATAGGGTGGTCAGTAATACAAAAAAAAAAAAAAAACAGAATTGCCTCATTCTTTAATATGTATCATCTTGTTCACTTTCATTAAAATAATAATTCTTATCCTACCTCTGGTTTACCATGTGTTCCATGAAAATTATACAGTCAGATAGGGACCATGTTGGGAAGGAGGGTCACATGACCAGTATCATTCCACCAATTCCTCATTCCCTGTGTTGTGAACAAGCTGAGGTGTACTGTTTAATTTCAACCATGATCCACACGGGCCCTGCCCACATTCCACGGCATGCCGAAACGTTTCCCTCTCATTTGGTTTACCTTCCAGCTCCTGCCAAATATGTGGTATTGTTTTGTGTTTACTTGGTGCACATGGTCTGCCTCATTGCTACCCAACTGTAAATCCTGCCAAGTGGATGTTTCTTTCCTCAAATGACGACCTCGTTCCCTGTTCAGTCATTTATGTCCTAAGCTTCTGTTCACCACCCTGGCGAGACACATCTTTAAATAAACGGTTCAAAATATGAGTAAGTTTCAGTGATTTAAAAAAAGTGATTGAAAAAGTGATTTAATAAGGCAGCAATCATAATTAGTCCAAACATATTTTTATTAAATGTAATGCTATTGATATTTAAATAAGTACAATATATTACATATAAGATGCTATTAGGAAACAATCTGACACATTTATAAATGGCATTTATTTAAAGTAGTTTTGTCCAATGCAGTTTTATATGATCATATGCCTTCACAGTTATTCCGAATTTCACTCATAACAAGTAAAACATACCCAATAATTCTCAAATGTGAAACAAACAAAAAAAGAACCCCAAGCTATGACTGTAATTTAGTTAGGCACAGCTAGACAATACCGACCTCTGCTGGATGAAAGGAAAAGCCCTTAAAATCTGCCAGTTCTTATTCACATCAGAAGCTGACTTATTACACTGAGAAAGATTAGAAAATAGAAGAAAAAATAAAAGGCAATCAGTCGAACACCACCACGGAAGTTTTAAAGCACCAATCATGTTTCATTTCATTCTAAGTCAGAACTATACACGAAGGTCATGATGCAGAGATGACAGTGTAAATAAATGTGAGACAGAATTTCATCTGAAGAAATACAATATCCAGCAGACAGGGCTCCATCGACACCCCAAGACTGCCAAACTTTGAGGAAGACACTCCATTGATGTCTACGCCCTATTTTATTCCATCATAACCAGCAAGCCATTAGGCAAATTCCATTCATTCTTAAACAGTTTATGAGGAATTCTCATCTGTGTGTGTTACCACCATTGAAGGGACTTATTCTGCTCCCAAAGATTTGGAAACACATCTGGAAATGCCCCATACCTACAGGGCCTGCCTTCAATCCACACTGTCACAGATGTTCCTCACCACTCTGTTGAACTCATCTGGTTGGTCAGCATAGATGTGGTGAGATGCTCCTTCAATCACCTGGAAGGTACCTTAGTCAGTAATGGAACACGACTTCCAATAGGTCTGACCCCATCAGTCCTGCCCACTTCCAGTCAAACCCCAAATGCCTCCCTGCCAGTCAATTACAGCCTCTCCCCACTACCGCCAACATCCACCCTCACCCAGATCACACTTCCTGTCTCCCAAAATTACAGCTTATCCATCCCCAACTTTGGGCACAACTCTTGTTCAAAGTCTAATTCCAATGACAACATCCTTAAGCCCCCCATGACAACCCCCTGATAAACCACACCCCACTGAAAAGCAAGCTCTCCCCCTGACAACATCCCCAGATCCCTTCTCACAGCGCCATCGTGGATAAAGTCACCTGCACACCATAATTCACCTTATAGAAAAGGTGTCTATGTATATAATGTGATAACACGTGCCTGGGGAAAGTGGATAGCTGCCTTTATCATATTAAGCCATGCCATTACCACAGTATGGGTGTAGCCTTGGGGTCTCAGCTGTGCCACCCTGTTTCCTGTGCTGCTGTCCATCCAGGAGTGTGCCCCAAACAGCAGGGTGACTGGAAGGTCTGGGGCCAGGAGGTGGACCCTCTGCAGCATGGGCCTCTTAGCCCAGCCTAGGTACTCTGACATGGCCCTGAAGCCCACCTCCCCACTGGCAGATGAAAGATGGAATTTCAGATTCAGTATCAGGAAGGCACCGATAAAAAGCATTTGAAAGATTTTCTCACCACAGATATGAAGCTAGCTTGACAAGGATAAAACACCTCAGAGCAATGCTAAATTAGACCAATTGGAACAAGAGCATGAATCAGACAAACTGGATCACAAACTAGACTTACTTGGGAAATTAAAAGATGACACAGAATGATAGCAAAAAAAACAAAAAAAGCATTGTCGCCCTGGAGACCAACCCCTAAAGGTATTAACCATACTGAAAGCAGTTTCTACTGCAAGGAATCAAAAGGGACACTGATTACCTCGGCCTCTGTGCATTGCAGTGGTAGATGTACTGTGTCATGGTGTCATCGTCAAAGAGGTCCTCAAACTTTCGCTTGAAGTCAGGCCGGAATCTATTCACTAACCCAGGACCTGAGAGAATAACATACAGTGAGGTGAAACGTGTCTTCCAATGCAAATAAAGAGAACCAACACAATGTAGCATTTTTACCCAAGCTGTCTTTTAATACTTAGTGCTTTACTGTGTATTGTAAAATATTGCCAGACACACACCTACAATCAGTAACTCCCCATCTTTTTTAACCCAATATGACTTGTATCTTGGTGCCACCCTGTCTGCTATTAAATCACTATGTACAGCCACTTCGTCTGTACCTCTCAACTCCTTGCTGCCTTTGAAGGGTCTCTGCTCTGTCTTTTTAGGGTCATGGGAGTGGTATTCTGCTGATTTTCTAAAGACACATCAAACTCAAAGT
Organism: Gymnarchus niloticus; assembly: GCA_009936485.2. NCBI lineage: Eukaryota > Metazoa > Chordata > Actinopteri > Osteoglossiformes > Gymnarchidae > Gymnarchus > Gymnarchus niloticus. Next base: position 13,044,125 of record JAACJT020000064.1, on the reverse strand, counting down.
AGAGTACCAGCTCCTCACTATTAAACATTTTTACAGGCGTCCCTCAAGGATCAGTACCAGGACCTTACAAGACCACTGTTCTCTTAACCCACTGATGTCCTGCTATAGCTTCTTCCATAACCTTAAGGCTGAATATCAACCTTTTCCATGTCTTCCTATTAAGCACAAGAGGATATCCAACAGATGACTCTTTGGATGGAAACCTCCTGCCCAGATTCAATTCATCCCTATTCCCACCAAATTATGTGTGGCATGAATATGCCAAAATCAGTATATGTTCCATGCTTAATGCTCAGATTCATAAAGAACAGCAAGAAGTGACACTGATGAGCCCAAGGTGAAATGAATGATTACGAGCAGGTCACTGACGCTCACCCCATGGTCCTGCGGCACGTATGACAGCCAGGGGGTTGAACAGAGTGACAACAGAGAACACTGCCTTCACCCAACGAGGGATCTTTGGCTTCTTGTCATTTGTGCCATCTGGCATAGGCTGTGGTCGCTCTGGAAAACCCCAAGGGTCAACCAGGATCAAGTGGCTGACCCTGAAGTGAAGAGAATGAGAAAACTAATTTGTGTTTAATCAATTAATGAACTTTTGTATAAATAAAGCTCCTTCAAGATGCATGAGGGACAGATTTAGAGGGAGAGAAGCTGTGGCAGGTACTTAATCTTTTCACTGCTCATTAACATCCAAAATGAAGACGACAACACATCCAGTATGCAGCCCAGTCGTGTGCCCTATACAGCCTGGGATAGGCTCTGGGCCCCCCACAACCCTGACCAGGATAACAGTTAGAAATTGGATGGATGGATTAAGAAGACAGCAAGTAAAATACTCTGCTCTTACCTCTCGGGGTATAGAATAGCATAGGAGGTTGCTAGATAACCACCAAGACTGTGGCCCAATAAAATCATACGGTCTAGACCCAGTGCCTGCCTCCAGTGCTCAATGGAGCTAACAGACTTCTCTTCCGCCTGAGCTGCATCCAAGGGAAAGTGAGGCCGGGAGCTGCGGCCAAAACCAAGGAGATCGAAGGCAAAGACTGGCCGGGATTGACACAGGGGGTCTAGATTGCGGATCCACAGTCCCACCCCTCCACCGAAACCGTGGACCATCACCAACGGGGTTTTAGATACTGAAAGAAGAAAGGCAGTTCATGATTGACATAAGCTGGATGGTACAACACAGCACAGAAGCCACACTACCTCACTGTGTTGACTTTTCATTTCATTTTGGTTTTTGCTTTGACTCTTTTTTATATATACTATATGTCAGAAAGCACTAATTCCGCCTCCACATACAAATATGCATACAGAAGAACTTAGTGGACACACTACCAGGTCCTGAAGGTTTCTGGGAGTTCCTATTGGTTATTGTGAGAGTCCAGATCCTGTCCTGAGTAGGAAGAGTGACAAAACGAGCCCAGAGATCATTCTGAATACCTGGACAAGGAGAGACAAGTATTCAGCATTAGTCTGACTTCTGAAAATGTTAAAACACAGGGACAGGCAAACACAGCTCAAAAGAACGAGAGAGATTATAAAGACGACTTATAAGAAAACATCAATCGTGAAACTAAACTTTTACAAATTAAAAGTTTTTAAATAAAGTGCAAGAGTCATTAATATTTAATTTATAAAAACCTATTCAGAAATATTAAAGTCAGAGGACCAACCAACAGGACTTACTCCATCGTTGGCAAAAAACAAACATATAGGCCTAATACACACACACACACACACACACACACACACAAGACTCACGGGCAAGGATTTTCGCTTCAGTGCTCTTTAAGAGTGACATGGAGGTTGGTCTCCAAGAGAACCACCAGCCGCACCCTGACACTGACCTGAAGGAGGCAGGGAGAACTGCTGTTTAAATGTTACACATGTTCATACGAGTGTAAACATCATCATCTACATAAAAATGCAGTGAAAGACAAATGTTCATCAGTGAACCGGTACATCCTATGATGATGTGTTACCCAGCAAACACAAGTATGTGGTCACAACTACTGCTTTGTTTTATAATCACAACTTGGTAAAATCATTGTCAGAAAGTCAAAATGAAATACTTCAAATAGTTGCAGCCACATTGTTTTACAATGCATGCATTGTCAAGCCCCTACTGAAAGATTAGCCTGGATGCCACAGTGCATTAGACGCATTTCAAATCTTCCCTTTTTAATTAAGGCTATTAAGAAATCATTTTTTAAATCAAGTAAACAACTTTCAAAATACTAATAACCATCTTAACACTGTTCACTCAGGCTTACACATCATAGTATAGAAACTGGTCTTTTCAAAGGTTTTTACTGACATTCACTAAAATACTGATTCAGGAAAAATAATAGTTTTGGTGATGTTGGATCTCAGCATGGACTTAGACACGGTTAATCACAATATTCTTCTGGATTGGTAGGAAAATGAACTCTCAGAAACAGTCCTTAGGTGGTTCACAATGTACTTAGAAACCAGGGATTATTTTGTCACTTTTGGCAACTGTGAATCTAAGAAAACCACCATGATGTACAGTATGGAGTCCCCCCAGGATCAATTCTTGGGCCACTCTAATTCAGCTTTTACATGCTTCTGCTTGATCAAATTCCTCAAAACCACAAGGGTGACTATCATAGTTATGATGACAATACAGAAATCTATTATTCTTTCACCAGATAATTTTGGTCCTATTGATTCATTGTGTTTGTGTGTTGAGAAAATTGATAACTGGATGCAGTAACATTTCCTTCAGTTAAGCAAAGACAGAGATAGTTTTTTGGGAACAAAGAAGGAAGATTAAAACTTGGTGCTTATTTGGAGTCTAGGGGACTAAAGATTGCAATCCACATTACAAATCTTGGTGTAATTAGGGACAATGATCTTAACTTTACTGGCCACAACAAAATTATAACAAAAATTGGCATTCTGGTAATTTAAAAAATAACTAAAATTAGGAATTTCATGCCCCAGAAAGCCTGGAAAAACTTATCCATGCTTTTATTTCTTGCATGAAAGACTACTGCAACACCCTTCTAATTGGCCTTCCAAAAGGATTAAATGATTAGACAACTGCAGCTCACTTACAATGCTGCTGCAAGAATATTAACAAGAACCAAGAGAACACAGAACTCCAATTCTTAGATCCCTGCACTGACTTTTAGTTAGATGTAGAATTGATTTCAAAGTTTTACTTATTGCTTTTAAGTCACTAAATGGTCTGAGTCCCAAATATATTTTTGATATGTTTTATAAAGATAAACCTGGTAGATCTCTCAGATCTGCAGGGACTGGTCAGGCAGTGTTGCCCAGAGTTGTAATCAGACATGCTGAAATGGCTTTTAGCCACAATTCTGTCCACTGCTGGAACCATCTCCCCATTCATCTCAGATACACCCATGGTAGACATTTTCAAGCAATGGACTGAACGTTGGGAGAATGTGCATCACGTCTTCAGGGGCATGGTCAAAAGCAGGCTTAACAAATCCTATAAACCTGATTCTGATTTGAGTTAAGCCTTGAAGAATGACTTTAGGACTTGTCAATTCCCCAAATCTTCCCACTCAGAATTCAGGTCTGAGCATAATATTTATTAAACCCGCTTTCTGGAACGGGCCCCAGGCTGATAGAATGTACACACAATGTTCCGACCAACCTTAGTACAACTAATCTGCGACACTGTAAAGAAGTGCCTTGAGTAGTGTAGGCACCCACATACCCACAATGTAAATAAAACGTTATTTGGGCATTGCAAATTTGCTGGGTAGTACTCTCATGAGTACACTATTATTGGAACAGTTTCAAAACTGCTGAGTGGTCATACCAACCAAGGTCAGTCATCACGACTGATCTACGAATATTTTTATTTTTGTCGATAACTCATATGGATAATAAAGGCGGGCATTTCGGGATTAAAATTGTTAGCATATGAGTGCGAGATGTGCTCTCAATTGTGGTATAAATGATGATTTACTTAATTTTGATGGGGATGCCG
>JAACJT020000064.1:13007241-13027050 GCA_009936485.2 Gymnarchus niloticus | reverse complement strand
TCATGGGCTGGGTGTGAGGAGTCTTTTAGGATGTTTTCCGCTCTCCTGAGGCAGCGAGAGTTGTGCAGCTCGTCCAGTAACATGCAGTGTGACTCAAATGCTGGTCTCCTACATCAATGGTCATGACCCTCGGAGATTAATGAGCCAAGGCCACTGGTGAAATGAGTGAAAAGGTACCAGTTATTCAACAGGAAGGAAGCAGAAGTGACAATCCAGAGTGGGAGTCCAGAGGAATATACTTCACTATTTTATCATGTTACATTTCCTGGACACCTCAAGCTGTAAAGTTGCACAGCACTTAGAGGAACGAGTAAACAAAGGCACAAACAGAATATCAGATGAGCATGAAGTATACAAACACGCTTCGTTTATTCTAAATACTTCTAACTACTGTGCAGTTAGGTAATCTCACAACAAACGAAGTCGGCTAATTGGTCAACTGAAAGATTACCTATAATGTTATAATGTCCTCATGCTCAGGGTGTGATAAGCATACCTTAAATATTTATTCTGCATTGTTATTGTCAGTTTATGCAGCTGAAGCCCAGCTGGGTGCAATCTCAGAAGAGAATCCAGATGAAAGAGAAAGAGCTGCAGGAGCTGAGACAGGCTGTGGAGTCACTCACAGTGAGTATGAACCAGAGGAGTAGATGACAGCTGTCTGCCAGGAAAGGCATTTCATGACTGTGAGAAGCCAACAGCTGGTTACTTTCCAGCCCCAAATCAACCTGAGTCACACCATGAAGAAAAGAGAAAGAGCTACCTAACATAAATGCCTCTATTCACTGGCTCTCCTACAGCGCTCTGCTCAGACAGCAGTGAAGGACACTAAGAGAATCTTCACTGAGATGATCCAATCCATTGAGAGAAGACGCTTTGAGGTTACAGAGCTAATCACAGATCAGGAGAAGGCTGCAGTCAGTCATGCTGAAGCAATTATGGAGAAACTGGAGCAGGAGATCAAGGACCTGAAGAGAACAGAATCTGAGCTGGAGCAGCTGTCACACACCGAGGATCACATCCACTTCCTACAGGTAACATCACTGACTCTATGGCTAGTAACTGGAGCACAGGTTCCAAGTGTTTTAGTGACTATTTGCTTTGCTGTCTAATTAATGAATAATACTGCAGAGGACAAAAATGTGTCTCAAATCACACTTTCCTTAAAGGCACTCCATTTTTTGTCCAGCTTTTTTTCTTCTGTATTATGGAGTAATGTATTAGCGTTGTGCAGCTTGCCTCTCATGGCAGGTACCTGCTGCACTTACAGAATATGTGCTTTCTTTGATAATCTGTAACCCAAATGTTGAACAAGTATAGACAAACTATTTCTGTTTATGGTTTCCCCTGCCATGTGCTTCCTGGAATATGCTTCAGGCTCACTGCTACCCTGTATTGGATATATTGTTAAGTAAGAGGGGTAGATAAATGGATAGATAATTCTTAAAACAAGTGATATGCTGCAATAGGCAAATGAGTTTGTCTGTATCTGAAAAGTTTCCTGGTCACCCCTGGGGAAGGGCAATTGTTGAAGAATGGTCAGCCAGTATTATTTCCAATTCACATTAGTCAGTCAGTCATAAAGACACAGATTATGTTGGCTTATGTACCTGTTTGCAATCTAATGAGCTTCCCTGTCATTATGACTGTTTCCATAGAGATACCAGCCACTGTGTGCCCCTCTTCAATCTGGAGACTTACCCATCAGCCAAATCAGTGAAATCTGTGATTTTGCGGGTGTGAAGAATGCTGTGGCTGATCTAAAAGACAAGATAATTCATCTCCTTCATGAGGAATCTGTTGTGAAATCAGGTTTGTAGAAAACACTGGTATGTTTCAGGGAAAAAAAAAAACTCTTCCAAGGTATGTTAAATAATGTTTTAAACGTATTGAAAATCTGGAGGTTCAAACATAGCAGAAGTTCTGTAGTAGAGGTGCTGTTTATTTTACACAGATGGATACTCAGAAATTTTAAATCCCATGAAATTCAACATTTTGATGCGGTCTCAATTTTTCCGGAGCTGAATATGGTAGTAAAGAAAAAAATGCAGAAACTTATTTCCTTCTGAAATATCGATTGTAACTATAAGGACTTTCACCTTTTTCTTTTTCATCAGATTCCTGTCAGCTCACCCTGGACCCCAACACAGCAAACAAGTACCTCTATTTGTCTGAGAGGAACAGAGCAGTGACGGGGTCATGTGTGCAAACGTCATATCCAGATCATCCAGACAGGTTTACCATGAGCTTCCAAGTGCTGTGTAGAGAGGGTCTGATGGGGCGCTGCTACTGGGAGGTTGAGTGGAATGGGGATAAGATTGGTATAGCTGTCGCATATAAAGGGATCAACAGGAAAGGACGCAGTATGGACAGTGAGTTTGGAGTCAATGACAAGTCCTGGCGTTTGGCCTGCACTCCCAACCATTACTATTTCTGGCATAATAATGTGAAAACTGAAGTATCTGCCCCCCCTCCTCCAGAATAGGAGTGTACCTGGATCACAAGGCAGGAATTCTGTCCTTCTACAGCATCTCTGACACAATGACCCTCCTGCACAGCGTCCAGGCCACCTTCACTGAGCCTCTCTATCCTGGGATTTATGTTTATGATACTACAGTCAAACTGTGCTGACAAAGTTAGCAGGTTGTTAAATATATCCCACAGAACAAAGTTTAAATGATGAAATTATTAGAGAACATGTCTACAGGTCACCAGTTTGCCACCAGCTCTGTGAAAAATGAGAATGGACCTTCACTTTATCCCACTGATCCATAAAACTGGCCCAATAGTAATTATACAGCCGTAGAGTTAGTTTCAGGAAAGCAATACACAAGTCTAACCAAGGCCAGTCCATCATAGGTCACATTCACTCAAACACATCACAGGCAATTTGGGTTTCTTTGGACTTCAGGAGGAAACCCACATTGTACAGGAAGACCATGCAAACTCTCAGGATTCAAGCCTGCTATTTGTTCCCTGTGTCGCATAACATTGATCTACAAGTCAATAGGATCTTAATTAAGTTAAACAATGCAATACAGAATGAAGAACTTGGCAAATGAGCTATGATCAGATTATAGCAAGCTACAAAGAAATATTCATCCAGGATATACAATTAAATATATATATATATATATGTTCAAGAAATAACGATTTCTGTTAATTAAACGCAAAACAAAAAGACTATACAGTTATATTACAAAATATACATTCAGGTAAATGATAACTGCAGAATTCCCATTGTGTGTGAGTCTGACCAGCCTTGTTGTGCCTGTGATAGGCTCCAGCCCTGACCCCTGTGACCCTTTATGAGATAAGTGGTTGGTTTGCGTCTAGAACAGCATGCTGTTCAATCTTGGCATTTAGCGAATTAGTGTGATTTTTTTTTTTATTGTGCAATATAATGGAAACATATTTTTAATATAGTGATTTGCAATTAATTATTCCAGAGACATTAAAATGAGTAGAACTGAGAGCAAGTTACACCATGAAAGTCATGAGCAAGTCAAATCATATTTATGAATTTACAGGTAGAAATAGCAGAGATATTGCCTTTAATAAGCCAATAATACAACCTAGTGCATACTGCTCCCATACTAATACTACAAATAACAGTTTTACTGAAGATTAATGACTCTCATTTTGTAAAAGAATGCCCTTATTCTGAGTTCCAGAACAATATTATTACCTAAAGCTGAAAAAACAGTAGAAACCTTAACATTGTGTAAAACTTGTATAATGCACAATGCCAAGTTATATAAAATTGTACTTTGCTGTTAACATTAACCTATGTATGAATGAACATTCTGATTTGTCATCTTGCTCCAATTTGCAGGTGTCTAAGTAAAAAAAACATCTTAGCATTGTAACAATTAATCTCTCTATATTTTATTTAATTAACACAGATGTAATGCGGCAACTAATGACATGACAAGATGCTGTGGCCTCAACAGAGAAACAATAATTTCTTACCCCTTTTACTGTGAGCTGAGGGCCTGTACTCTTAGAGTACTCTGAGAAAATCTGTGAAAAACTTTGACACTTTGGGCTGCCACATGGTATCACACCCGACCCAGTCGTGACGTTTGCCATGACATCACAAAGACATTTCACCTAACCTCTTGACCTCCCAAACTAGCAGAGGAGAGACACTTCTGTCTGACGTAGTCATTCACCCAGAATAGTCAGAGAGATAATGAAATACATGTTTTTTCTGTTTTTCACAGAGTATATTCATCTCTACACATTATAAACCTCAGTTTAATCTCAGTTCTGTCCCCTGTTGTCACAGGATGGAGTCGGAACCAAACTAACAGCAGGCAGTAAAGAACCACAAGAAGACATGACCCCCTTTAAGAGGAATGAAATTTAAACCAGACAGACAGCATGGGGATGGGGACAAGCTTATGGGTGTCATGTCATCTGTCATAGGGAATGAGGGACAGCTTGCAGTAACTGGCAAACCATATTTGGTCACCTGAATCTCCTTCCCAGCACACCGCCACTGGAGGGTGCTCTGGCACCTGCTCCAGACTGCATTCCCCACGTGAGCCTGATTACCTATCAACTCTGTTTGCAATAACCTGAGTCTCCTTCCAGTTGTCAACTTGGCACAAATTAAATGGAGAATCACTGTATTTACTTCAGTCATTTATTTCATGTGACTCAAAAAAGGATAAATATACTAAATTAAAATATTATAATTAAGTTATTGTAATACAAAAAGCTTCATCTGTCTAAAAGTTTCACTAACTGTAATTACAAATACTGCATTATATGTTACCAAGAATATAAGTTTTAACTGATGCTTTTTCCCCAATGAGTTAAGTACACAGATATCAAGCTTATAAAAAGACAGTTATTCCTAACAAACCTACTTTCTTCTAATAAATATAATTCACTTTAACATAAGATATTAAAGTAGGATTTGTTTAACCCCTAAACAAATTTAAATAAACACTAAATTAACACTGAGTTCATTATGAATATCATTTGTTTTATTCAAAAACTCCAAATACAGTCTTTGCCCAGTCTGGTCCTCTCAGTCTGATGCCAGTCCAAAACCACACCTATACTGCAGCTGGAGAAACTCGAATTTACTCACATGATCGGACTTATCTGAAAGTTGCCTAAAAGTGACAAAACTAATTTCTGTCAGCGTTTGTAGAAAAATGGCAGAAGCCAGTGTTGCTCTGGATCATTTAAGCTGTCCAATCTGTCTGCATCTACTGAAGGATCCAGTGACTCTTGCCTGTAGACACAGTTACTGCATGTCGCACGTATTTTAGATATGACAGTACATGCAAGTTTTTCACCATTTTTTTATAAATATGAATTATATGGGGTAAAATCAAGCCCACAAAAGTTGAGCTTCACAAAGCACACAGAATTATTTTTTGTATACTAACTATATTCTAACAAAAACCAGTTAGCACAACTAAGTGTACAGACTGGAGTTGATTTTTTTTTCACCATCCAGAACTCTGTATACTCAATGAATGCATTTCATTTATAAACGATAGCTCCAGTCTTGGCTCAGTCTATTCTTTTCAGTCTGGCATCAGTTAGAAACCACACCTACTACAGCTTGAAAAACAGGAAGTTCACAGACGAGAAGAAACGAAACTGAATGCTAACAGCATTTGCAAGAAAATGGCAGAATCCAGTGCTGCAGAGATTCGATTCAGCTGTTCAATTTGTTTGGATCTACTGAAGGATCCAGTGACTATTACCTGTGGACACAACTACTGTATGAGCTGCATTAAGGGCTACTGGGATCGAGAGGATCATGATGGAGTTTACAGCTGCCCTCAGTGTAGACAGAACTTCACATCAAGGCCTGTTCTGGGGAGAAACAACACACTGGCTGAAGTGGTGGAGAAACTGAGGACACAAATAAATACTGCACCTGAAGTTGTGGAGTGTGATTCCTGTACTGGGAAAAAACACAATGCTGTCAAGTCCTGCCTGGTGTGTCTGGCCTCTTATTGTCAAACTCACCTCCAGCCTCACTATGGGTCGCCAGCTTTTAAGAAGCACAAGCTGATCGATGCCACAAGACATCTGCAGGAGAAGATCTGCTCCCACCATGACAAACCCCTGGAGATCTACTGCCGTACCGATCAGCAGTGTATCTGTTATCTCTGCACGATGGATGAACACAGGGGCCATAATACAATCTTGGCTGAAAAACAAACAGCGGAGATAAAGGTAAAAGAGAAACTCACAATTACTCTTCTAATTAATTTAATATTGAATATAGTTACATTTATGTGTTCCATGTTTTTCCTGCACTTATGGCTAAAGGGAAGTTTTCCCGCCAGTTTTAGCTAGTTGCTGGGTGGGTAGCAGTTAGAGGAAATCCTGCATGTGAGTGGTGGACAAGGAGAAGTGGCGGGCTAAGTGTTCTGTGAATCGGTTGAGATCTGTGTTACCTGCATTACCTGTGTTATCAGCATTTTCTGTTACTTGTCCTTTAGTAATCCTTCTGTTGTTTTTTGTGTGGGCATCAGCCAAATAGCACCCCCGTAAAGCTGCGCTATTCCTTAATGCATTTCACTCTGGCCTGAGTGTTCAAATGCTTTTGTACTAACAAAGTCCATTTCACCAACTGGAAAACTGAAATGGTAAACAAATATTAGGGACCACTGCATACCACTTTTTCATCTCCGATATGGTACTGACAAGAGGACTGGACGATCCTGATACCAGCCACCTGACATCGTTTCTGTTCTGGCTTAAACCACACCCTGGTCTTTAGCGACTCGGGACTACGTCCACATCACTACATTTGTTTAAAAACACATACATTAAGCTCCGTTTTCACCTTTCCTCCCACTACCCTGGCGTCGGGTGACTTAGAGAATATTAGATTGGTGCATCCCTAACAAATATGCACTCAGTGGACGTTTCTTAGGTACACCCATAGGCACCTATTTAGTGGGTGCTCGGGGAAATCTAAAAATGTGTAAACACAACAACTGGATGCCAATCCAGAAGTAATACAACACATAAAATTAACACAGCAGTCACGCCACCTAAAAATATTATCCTTGCTGGTTCTCGATTCAAAAGCAGGTTCATCATGGTTCCATCCAGGTGTACCTGATCATGTGGCCACTGAGAGTACATATAGTAACCTCAGCCTTCACAGTGAAGGATGTGAATGAAAGTGAAAATGACTTCATCCTAAGTATAACTTAAACATGATTCAAGAATATGATCTATTAATCTCTTTCCCTTTCTTCTTAAGCAAAAAATGGGGGAAACAAGGGAAGAATTTAAGCATAGAATTCAAATGAGAGAGAAGGAGCTGCAGGAGCTGAATGAGGCTGTGGATTCAGTCAAAGTGAGTATGAACTTGAGGAGGAGGTGACAGCTGGATGGTAGAAGGCATTTCAGGCTTCAGAGTCTGGAGACTTGAGTTATTGAAGTTTCTCTCACAAAGATGGGACTAATGCACCAGACATGAGGGGTTAGCTAACAGACAATCTTTGTTAAATTGTCCTTGAATTGTATTCATCTTAATTAAAGGTAACACTTCATGTATAACACAAAGAAACAACAAATAAGTCATCTTAACTTGAGCCCCAATGATGACATCCAATCTGCCCCAAATCTCTTCCAGATCCATGCCGCTATCAGTGCATAAGCCTGGTGAGGTGATCATATCCAGTCAGTGTTAGCTGGGTTTCAGTAACTGGGACACCCAACACTGCATCAGTCCAAACTCCAGCCCTGTGCTGTCAGCTCACATCAATATTGTACAATGAGGCTGTCTACAGTCTCACAAAGGGCTAATTGTAATTTACCACCATCTGCTCTCTGTGTAACCAACAGAGCTCTGCAAAGACAGCAGAAGAAGACAGCGAGAGGATCTTCACTGACACGATCCATTCCCTTGAGACAAGACGCTCTGAGGTGACAGAACTGATCAGAGGTCAGAAGAACCATGCAGTCAGTCAAGCTGTAAGAGTCAAAAAGAAACTGGAGGAGGAGATTAATGAACTGAAAAAGAGAGACTCTGAGCTGGAGCAGCTTTCACACACAGAGGATGACATCTATTTCCTACAGGTAACATAACCATTACTTTGACTATATGAAAACCAGGGTATTCAAATGGACTTTTGTTCTCATCTTTATCTGTTTAAGTAAATTGTTCATGCTCCTTTAAATCTGGTATAATGTAGCTGTTTAATCAGACTGTGTACTGTATGTGTAGAGGTACCATTGTCTTCGTGTCACTCCGGAACTTGGATTTGGACCCAGAACCTCTGTTCATCCACACTGCTCCTATGGGAACGTGAGGAGCATTGTTTCTGAACTGAAGAATGAAGTACAGAAGGCATGTGAAACAAAAATGGTAATGATCCGTCACACAGGTTAGTAAATTATTTTTTTCTAAGATTATTCATGCTAAAATACACAAATTACGCAATCCAAAGAAACCTTCCGATCAATCTTCTAAATTGTGCAAAAATTGTTAAAATGCCTGTCATTGCCACGTGTAATAATAATAATACCCCTGTGCCTTTGCATGAATACTGTAAGTAAATTCCTTTTACTCGCATCCCTGTCACTCTTTGTCTCCAGTTAATGAACAGGCCAGCAGACAGACGCCAGATCCCAGAACCAAAGCAGAACTTTTAAAACGTGAGTCCTAAAACACAAACATGTTTGTGTTTCTTACCCTGTGGGGAACTTCCATTCATTTCTGTTGGCCTAACCCTAATCCTAACTATGACAACGCTAGCCCTTACCAGCCCTAACCTTAACCATCAGTAACCCAGCAAAATACAAGACTTTCGCCTATTTAGGTTTGTTGATGGCATTCAAAAATTTTTACAAAATTGAGTGTTCTCGTGATTTTTCTCCTCCATTAGATTCCCATCAGCTCACACTGAACCTTAACACAGCATGCAAACAGCTCCACCTGTTGGAGGGGAATAAAATGGTGAAATGGAAGAGCCAGCCAATGCCATATCCAGATGACCGCGGGAGGTTTAGCAAGATCCACCAAGTGCTGTGTACAGAGCGTCTGACTGGGCAGTGCTATTGGGAAGTTGAGTGGAGGGGGCAGTTGGTGGGTATAGCTGTTGCATATGAAAACATCAGCAGGAAAGGTTGGGGCAATAACAGCAGATTTGGATACAATGAAAAGTCCTGGTGTATGTACTGCGCTCCAACAGGTTACTATTTATTTCCAAATGGTTACTCCTTCTGGCACAATAATAAGAAAACGGAGGTATCTGGCGCAGTCTCCCCCAAAATAGGGGTCTACCTGAATCAGAAAGCAGGGACTCTGTCCTTCTACAGCGTCTCTGACACTATGACCCTCCTGCACAGGGTCCAGACTAAATTCAAAAAGCCTCTCTATGCTGGATTCTCTGTTTTTGCAGGTACTGTCAAAATTTGCTGAGTAGGTTAATGGGTTATTAAATGAATCCCATAGAACAGGAATTAGCGCCTTAAGGTCTGTGACTATTACAAAGGCAGGCAGTAATTTCAGGGAACCACTGCACAGATGGAGCCCAAGGTGTGACCTATAATCCTAGAAACTTTTGGATGCCATGCCAGGCTATCACAAGGGGTGCACTAATACACAATCATAAAATATGGAGAATTTCAGACACAAATTCACTTAACTGCAGGTTCCATCATCTTCATCTTCAATCATCATCATCATCATTATTCCCTCCTGCAGAGTCCACACCACAGTCATTGCACCTCTCTATCCTAAATTTCAGTCACAGTATTACACATGGTCACATAGTCCCTATGTTACATAAGATGAAATAAGTCAAACATTTTCACTTAAAATGAATAATCCCTAGTTCATAGTTCTTATTTTCATAATCGGCTATGACAACTTTGTCATAAAAACAGATAATTTCTTTCATTCTGTGTCTATAAATATTTTTTCTTAATTATCTTCCACTAAATGAATTTTTCTGCATATAAAATTAAGAAAAAAACTGTACAGTTTCAGCATGACTTCGTTTTCCCACTCTTGTGCCCCATGTAGTACAGTGGCAATTTTAGACCATACCAAGTTTTGGGGGGGCAGGCTGGGCCAGCTGTTTGGGTGGAGGGGTACATATGATGCAGGAAAGCTTGCATTGCCAGTGGAGAATCAAGGAATATCAACAGGGGGGCACAGGCCACCAAGGCCTCCCTTAGACTCTCCCCAGCCGGTGCATCCTGGGATAGACTCAAGCCAAAAGTTTTTCAAAATAATACCAATGGCTCCATTAATCATAGACTGTAAAACTGTTTGAAATATATGCTTCTGTTTCTATATATTGACTTATTTTTAATATGCTTTTCTTTAGAAGTTTAGTATCTCTGCTGCTTTATGAAAACTGAATTTTCTGCTTTTACCATATAATTCACATTTATGGGAAATCAAGGATGCTTGCTTTACTTGGAATAACTTTGGATTTATTAAAGTCATGTATCTTTTTAAATGTTCTTTAAATGTGTATGATGGTACTTCATTTGAAATTAGAAAACCCACAACCTCGTACTGGAAGTTGGGTGGATCATTGGATGGACAGTTGGATGATTTTGGAAAACCAATAAAGTTTTCTTTTTCTTAACCATATGTCCCAGTTCTCTCCATATAAACTAAAAATTTGCACAGATGCAAGTCTGCACACATACACATGCTCACTGTGACTGTGAACTTTAGAACCTTCTGCACAGACATGGAACTGATCCACGGGTCTCAGGGACTATTGAGAGAATGGAACAGGGGAATTCATTCACACCCTCATGGTATGGGAAGGGGTCTCACTTTAAAGAATTAATGCCATTGCATAAAAAAATGCATGTCAATCTAGTATGGCCTGTTTTGAAAATGCACTTAAATATTTAATCTAATTTACCAGAAAATAATTACATCCCTATCAATGATCAGAAAACCAATTATATATTTAAAAATATTGAACTATGTAGTATTAAATACGCAGCATGTATTATGACATACACTATATAGACAAAAGCATTGGGAAACCTGCCTGTGTAATATCTCCTTCAAAAACCAAGGGTATACATAAGAAGTTGGTCCTCCTTTGCCTCCACTCTTTGGGAAAGGCTTTACTCTAGATGTTTGGATATCATTGGTGGGATTTGCTGCCATTCAACCATAACAGCATCAGTGAGGTTGGGTATTGATATCCCCCCCCCTTTAACTTTTGGTGTTTCCTCAACAAAAGTAAACATTTCACTCTACGTTTTCTTTAAAGTCTTGGTTTCAAATAAACTCTAGTTCAATCTCAACAGTTTGATATTCTTCCCTATTTTTTTTATAGAACAATATAGAACTTTGCCTGAACTAGGGAAAGAGGGTAGACTACCTCATTTCCCAGACTGAACCCTGGGGATTAGTCTCTAGACTACAGTGTCAGTCTATCAGGAGGTCGTCTGTCTCTTCTAGGGTATGTACAGCCGGTGGATAAGTCAGTCACAGTGTCTCTTGTTGGGGAGCTGTCTGGGCCGTGGTCCGGGTGAAGTGATGCCTGGCAAGGGCACCTTATTTGGAGTAGGGGTGTCTGGAACCGCGGTGTCTGGAACCGCATCAATTCCGGAAGCTAGTGTCTGAGGTTCTTCTGGCAATGGAGATTGTTCCTGGTAGGTCGCCAGCTCTGGATCAAAGGATATTGGTGGAGGAGAGGTATCACAGGAATCAGAAGCTTGCAGTAGTTGATCAATGTGTCTTCTCCAGATCTGATGACTACTGGTTTTTACTGTGTAAGACACTGGACCTGTTTTTGCTAAAACTGTTGCTGGTGTCCACTTTTCCCCCTTTGCATAGTTCTGGGTAAGAACCCTGTCACTAGCTGTGAAGCTCCACAGCCTTGCTTTCCAGATGAGTAAGGAGTTGCCTCTTGAGCAGAGCCATGGCAGGAGACACCTTTGTGGTAGCATGAGGTGTGTTTCGATACAACAACAGGAAAGCACTGAGGCGCTGATTGAGAGACTGCGTACTGTGAGAGGACTTGAGAACTTGCTTCATGATCTATATGAATCTTTCATGGAGCCCATTTGTAGCTGGGTGATACAGCACAGACTTGATGTGTTGGATTCCATTCTCTTCCATGAATGTCTTGAACTCTTCGGACACTAGTTGTGGGCCTTTATCACTAATGAGCTGCTGTGGTAACCTAAAACAGCTGAAGATAGACCTTAGCTCTTCAAAAGTTTCCTCAGAAGAAGTGTTCTTCATGACAGCAACCTCAGGCCATTTGCTATGAACATTGACCACCACCAAAAACATGTGATTTTCCAGTGGTCCAGCAAAGTCTATGTGGATTCTTTTCCACGGTTCTTCATGCCAGTCCCATGGGTGTAATGGAGCCAGCTGTGAAAGGTTCCTCAATTTCTGGCAGGCAGAACATGACCTTGCCTTCTCCTCTATAGCCGCGTCCAGGCCTATCCACCAGAAATAACTGACTGCGATCTCTTTCATTCGCACCACGCCACAGTGTCCAGAGTGGAGCTCGTCGAGCACTTTTTTTCTTAGTGGTGGTGGAATGATAACACGATAGCCCCACAATAAGCAACAGACTGGACTGAAAGCTCGTTCCTTCTCACAAGGTAAAGCTTCAGGCTCAGTGTCATCTCTGCTGTCCTTCCATAAGTGACAATGTCCATAACCTCAGACAGGACTGGATCGGCACGTGTGTGTTTCTTTACCTGAGTGGAGGTCACTGGAGCAGCTGGCACTTCCCTGAAGTACAAAATCTCAGCTTGGGTTGGTTCCGCATGTGTGGTGGGCAACGGGACCCTGGAAAGGCCATCAGCGTTCCAGTGACGGTCTGCTTTCCTATACTTGATGTCATACTGGTGAGCAGACAATAGCAGAGCCCATCTCTGCATGCGACTGGCTGCCAGAGATGGAATACCCATGTGGGGACCAAAGATAAAGGTGAGTGGTCGATGGTCAATCAGTAACGTGAATTTTCTTCCAAAAAGATACTGATGGAATTTCCTTACTCCAATTATTATAGACAGTGCCTCGCGCTCAATCTGTGCATACTTGCTTTCTGCCTGGCCCAAAGTCCTCGATGTGAAGGCAATTGGTCTCTCTTCCCCTGATGACAAGATGTGCGACAATACTGTGCCCACACCATACGGCGAGGCATCACAGCCTAGCTGAAGTGATAGTTTGGGGTCAAAATGAGTGAGGGCCTCTGATTTAGCGAGGGCCAGTTTGACTTCTCTAAAAGTTGCCTCACACTTGTCTGTCCACCTCCATATCTTGGTTTTGTTTAAAAGCTCATGTAGAGGCCTCAACTTGTTAGCTAAATTAGGCACAAACTTTGCATAGTACATCAGCAGGCCAAAGAATGATCTCAGTTGGCTTGCATTCTTCGGCTATGGCGCCTCCACAATAGCCTTCACCTTTGATAGTGCCTTGTGGAGTCCATTACTGTCAATTATGTGGCCCAGGTACTCAACCAATGATTTGAAAAACTCACATTTATCCTTCCTCACTCTCAGACCATAGTCCTCTAGTCTTTGTAGAGTTGCATCCAGATTCTTTATGTGGGACTTCTCATCTGGCCATGTGATGAGGAGATCGTCCAGATAACAATGAACCCCTGATACCCCACTCAGGATTTAGTCCATTGCTCTTTGGAACAGTGCAGGAGCTGAAGTAATCCCAGAAGGGAGCCTACGGTTACGGAACAGCCTCAACAGTTCCTGTAACTCTGGATCCACATGCATCTGAAGATATGCCTGGCATACGTCTGTTTTGCTAAGTTTCTGTCCCCCAGCCAAACTTGTGAAGAGGTCATTGATGAGGGGTAAGGGATACTGTTCAGCAGTCAAGACAGGGTTCACAGTCATTTTAAAATCACCACAGATCCTTAGAGACCGGTCCTTTTTCATGACTGGTACAATGGGTGTAGCCCATTTACTTCTTCTCACTGGTTGTAATACTCCACTCTTCACTAATCTGTTTAATTTGGCCTCTACCTTGGGTCTGATGGCATATGGGACAGGACTGACTTTTAGACACTTTGGTGTGCTTCCTGGACTGACTGACAGCTTAACGGTAATGTCTTTCATGCTGCCAAGCTCATCATCAAAATCCTTGGAGTTTCTTGTAGATCTCTTGCAGGGGGCCTGTGTCTCTGTCATTAACCAGGAACACATCCTGCCAGTTCAGTCTGAGTGTTTCCAGCTATTTGCGGCCTAGAATGGCTGGGCAGTTTCCTTTAATGATGTACAGTGGAAGAATCATTTTCTGATTGTTGTGTTCCACCGTCACGTCCACAACTCCTAACACTGGAACGGCCTCACCCGTGTATGTTCTTACTTTCAGCTTTGTCACTCGTAAGGTAAGGTGCTGCAGCTTCTCCTTATAGACAGCTTCCGATACTATGGACACGCGTGAACTGGTCTCTACTTGCATCCGCACTGCTCGGTTATCCAACAGTGGTGTGACCTAATATTCATCATCACTGTCCTTGATAGATAGAATGCACACTGTGTCATCATCAGACTCACAGCTGCTCGGCTCATCTTGATCATGTTCCATCTTATTTATGTTTCTTTTTCATTCTGTGAAAAACACTTTTCTTCTTTTCACTGTGCTGTTTGTGCATTTGGGTCTTTTTTGTTTTACAGGAGCGTACAATGTGGCCTTTTTTCCCCACAGATTCTGCAATCTAAGTCCCTGCACCAGCACTCTGATTCCTGGTGTACTGTTTTACCACAATGGTGGCATGGCTTTTCCGCTGCTGCCTTGTTTCTGGACTCAAAAGACACCTGATACACTTGTGTCGATGCAATTAGTTGCTGCACTTCACGAGCGGCCATTTCCACTGATATGCTTATCGTTATGGCCCTTTCAAGTGTCAAATCAGCCTCAGAAAGTAGTCATTTCTGGATGGACTCACATCGTAGACCACACACCAATCTGTCGTGTATGGTATCATTAAGCACATGTCCAAATCCACAATGTTCAGACAAACGTTTCAGCGCAGCTACAAACTGCGAAACAGATTCCCCCTCTCCCTGGTTCCTTTTATGGAATCTGAACCGCTCTGCTATGATCAGAGGCTTAGGAGAGTAGTGATTCCCCAGTATCTGGACTATCTCATCATATGATTTGTCTCCTGTCTCCTCAGGTTGCTGCCCTCTTGTCAGTCCCGTCTTCCACCAGCGGTAACCAGCTCGCCAGTTCGTAGTTAAATTAACCGCGACCTCGTGCCATTCATCCGCAAGAACTAATGTAACCCGGACTTTCTACCGAGAATAATAAACACGGCCTGGGAACGTATTACCTCGTCGCCAATTTTGTTGTGTACTTGTATTAATAGTGGAGTACAACTTACAATGACGAGACGCGAGACTGTGGCGGTTTTTTTTTTTTTTTAATTTGCGGCGGGTATCCTTCAATCCGAACCCCAGCACCAGCACAACGATAACTCACATTAATACAAAAGGAGTTGTGACGGTATCTGCAAAAGGACAAACTTATATAGCTAATACACACCAACAATAACACCAAGAAAATGTCCCAGACTAACTGTCCATTCATTATGCAGTTGATTCTATACTCGTCCGGGGAAAGAAAATCCTTCTTGAGTTTTAAAGCAATGGGAAACGGGGGTCTCACCGTTTCGGTCCGCAGCTGCTTTCTTCGGCCCCTCATCTCTGCGCCCCAAAGTCCGTGTACAGCAACGGGCAACAACCATACCATTTACTTTTCCACAATATACCCTGGGTTATATATGCATCCACTAAACAGAAAATACATATGCATAAAACCACCACTACACAACGTGACAATTCCCAATTCAAGTAAATGTATTGTACTTGTAGCTATGGAAAACAATTAAATGCAGAAGATGTACACCCACCATATACAAAAATCACACCAACCTCCACGGAGAAATGGTATAAAATTTTTGTGAAAAAACAAAGTGAAATCCAGTACACATACAACAGATAAACAGTCCAAACAAATCCCAAGACATGAGCTAGCGAGCCGTATTACATGGGTGGATTAAAACCTAAAGTAAATGTCCAGATGAAATGAGGAATAATGATAGGAAATGTGTGTTGTAATCCAAGCCTTGATTGAAAAAACACAAACTCAACACGAACTCCACTGTTGCGGTTCTCCTATGTACTGAGGATAACGGAGTAAGGTAATTACCGCACCCTCCGGCCTCAGAAACGCTGGCTCTGCCCACAGGAGTAAAACTAAGGGCATACGTGGTATCCCCCTAAATGTACTATCATTTGTAAATTTATGTCCATCATTGTCACACACAAAGGGCTGCACAGTGGTTTAGTGGGTAGTGCTGTAGCCTCACACCTGCAGGCTGACAGGTGCGAGTCCTCTTCCCGGTTCTGCATATACAGATAGTGTGTTGCCCCCATCTTTGTGGGGCTTACGTTTTCTTCCCGCAGTCCAAGAAAACGCAGTTCAACAAATTAGTATCATTAAATTGCAAAACTTGTGACTGTGAGCCATGTGATGACGAGGCATCCTGCCCCGCCTTCCGCATTAGCCCAGGTAGTACAAAGCACAAAGCCAGTGTATACCCATAAAGGCATACCCGTCCTTCGCAAGGCACATAGACAGAGAATCATTCAGCACTGGTAATTCAAAAACTGCATGTTCTTTGGCTGTGGGAGAAAACCTGCATGAAATAAGACGCATAGATATGCAAACAACCGACACAGAGCAGAGGTGACATATGAACAGCCAAGAGCAACTATGCCATCCTATACCATAACATTAATTTAAAAAATGACAATATTATTCTATTACAAGTGGAAGAGCGTGGCAAACTCCATACAAGTAGTTTTCTATGGGCTGCACTCAACAGTATTCTTCGTCAGAGTAGAACAATCAAAAATTTACTATGGCACATGCCAAACAGGACAACATGGGGGTCATGTTGGCATAGCTGTAGGTTTACCCACCCCCGCCCCCAAGGTCTGGTAAGTCTTAACCAAGGCCAGTTTGCAATGCAAAGTAAACTGCATCTTTGTTGTTTAGTATCGGTGATCCCACTTTCCAGGCACAGGAGTTTAATACCCAAATATTTACATGGAGCTGTTTATTACACAGAACTGGACTACAAATCACATTCAGACCAAAAAAAAAACAATCAACTTAGAAGTGTATACACACCATGAAATAATACCAAACACTACTTTTCATGGTTTGTCTATTTAATAATTTGTAACAATTCAAAACAGAATTTAGTACAGGATACTCCAATGCAACACAAATAGAATGACACTTCCATTTGCCCAAATATATCCCTCAGGGAGTACCAAAAACACAAACATCAGTTTGATCCATTACAATCTGCTGCTTCCACATAACAATAATTAAGTATAAAAATTGCCAGTTTGCTAGTTAGCAAAATTTTATGAACCACGAATAATGAACCCAATATTCTAAAACTTGCTTTGTGACTACATTCTCATGTCCCTTTCTCTCTCTCTCATTCAAAACTCATTTTGTGCTCAGGGCACAGTTTTTCTTCAATTTATTCAGATCCTGACTAACCCAGGTTTTGATAATTTGAATGCTGGGTACAGGGGCTCCGTGAAGGTGGTTTGAACCCTATGCAGGAGTGTCATCGTCGCAGAGACGCCGTAAAAGGACAGAGTTCCTGCCCCGTGATCCAGGTACACTCCTATTTTGAAGAAGAGAGGCCTAGATATAGCAACACACTCGCTACTGTGCCAGAAGTAGTACCCAGACTGAGTGCACTGCAAACTCCAGGACAGGTCATTATAACCCAGAGCACAAACCTTACTATTCCCTTTCCTCCTGATGCCGTTGTATGTAACTGCAACATTAACTCCTTTTCCATTCCACCCCACTTCCCAGTAGTGGCGTCCCGTAAGACCGTGTTGGCACAGAATTTGGTGCCAGTAGCTGAATCTTTCTGGGCAATCAGGACGGTGATGTGGCCTGTCATCGGTGGATGCCAGTCTGTTCTCGTCATTCAGATAGAGTACGTCGTGAGCTGTGTTGGGGTCCAGTTTGAGCTGGCAGGAATCTTACAGAACAGAGTAGGAAGACAGAGGATATGAGTAAAAATCAATATGCAAGATGGGGGTCATATGGACATCTTCGGGAGGAGTAAAGTCTCATGACAAGCCCACCCATTCGGTTCAATGGTGTCTTACTTGCAATCACTGTACAGGGCTAACTTTTGTTTCCTCTGAGCCAGCACCTGACGCCATCCCCAACTGAGGCTGCTCCACAAGCCAAAGTTCTGTTATGTTGCGTGATACTGAAATGGCCGTCTTTTATTCTTCACCCCACCCAAATGTGGCTCACCTGCCTAAATCAAGTTCCCCTTCCATTCTCCCATCACCTGGACAAGTGCTTTTGTCTGGTTCAATTCACCAACATTTCCAAGGAAAGTCTGACAGGATGCTGATACTTCATGCTAATTGTATAATTTACACAGAAAGCCTCCCTGGGCCGTATAAAAGATGCATTTTGTATGAGGTCAAAAGCCTTGTGTATGAACGCCCTGCGATGACTCCAGACCCTAGCTGGCAGACGACATATTGCCTGCCTGTTTATTGTAATAAATATTGCAGCGGCAGAGCTGATGTGAAACGGCAGAAGATGGGGAGATGTATGGATGGAAATTCTGAGTTGTCACCCGGTGTTTGTACAAAAGCAGACTTACATTGTAAAAACTGCTCTCTGCTCCAAGACTCCACAACATCCTGCATCACTGGAAAAAGATGGAGACCACATCACCACATTCTGATGAAGCCCTGCTGTAACAGAGATTGCTTTGGATTGGTGGTTAAGCAAGAATACACTCACTGGGGCCAGGTCCTGTATCTCCTTGAAAAACGCCTGTGGTTAAGTATCTCCACCCGATTGCTCTGCTGAAGGAGCACAAAAAACATACAGGGTGGCTCACAAGCTTGCAGTTAGACTGGTATAAGTATGTCTATACTGTGTTTGCGTAACGGATGTGTGTTCATGCTCTGGGGCTTATGCTTCTGGTTTCATTTCCTGTTCATCAGACACCTAAAACACGATTTGGAGGGAAAGTCAAATTTTGCAGACTTTTTCAGACAATACAAAAAAATTCAGCTGCAACCCAACTTCTGAGTCACGCTATACATTTTTCAATTTCTAACATTCATCTTTGGAGTAGCTTACTGTTTTTCTGTTTCAAAAAGTGTGCTGCATTTGAAAAAAATGTGGACACTTGTGTATATTCCTCTAAGTACAAGTATGAAATTTTCTCATTTACCAGATACCTTGACGTATTAACCAGAAGAACGCACTGCATCAAGACATCCAAAAACTTAATCGGTCAACAGACACAAAATTAACACGTTATATAAACAAATAAGGACCACCAACTACTTACACTAATTTACTAGCCACAGTTCAGTTACGCTGCATTCATTAAATTATGTAATGTCGCATGTTGCATAGCATGCTCAGGTAAAAAACCTTAACACCCATTAACCCTGTTCTGGGTGCTTGTGCTCTGTGATTCCTGGACAATCTCCAGGCTGATTACACTGGACTGGGTAAACCATCATGCAAGATCCATCCTTACCTCTGGTCTTGACAAATCTACCCTCCGTGCTTTGCCTTATCTTCTCTTCGCTCGACAAGTATTAACAGTCTGACTTGGCTCAGCCAAATATTATGAAAGTGCTGGAGGTTGCTGGACTAACATGCACAAAGTATGCGTGTAAATGAAGTCAGCACATAAAAGAAGGGGTGCCAGGATTTCATTAATATGTGTTTTGCATTCATTAAACAATACACATAATCAG
>JAACJT020000064.1:12976738-13002779 GCA_009936485.2 Gymnarchus niloticus | reverse complement strand
GCATGATTTTTCTTCCCATTGAGATCTGATGTGTTTTCAAAGTGTTCCTTTAATTTTTTTGAGCAGTATATATATATCAAGCCAATTTGTGTTTCTCAATGTCAAGCTATTCATTTAGAGCTCTGTGGGTAAGCTCTTGCATCCGTAATGTCTCTGCTGTGCTTTTTACTGTTATATTCCCATGTTATTATTGGGTATTTTTGTTTCTTAAATAGGTTGCAACATTATGCATGACTTACTTCATTTAATGGTTGAGTTTATGTTGTTGGTTTGTTGCTAAGCCAGAGGACTAGTTGTACTGCCCCATTGGTCACGTGACTAGATGCATGACAGATTTAGTGCCGATACTTGGCACACAAATACATGCTCACACACAAATAAAGGGAAGAAGCCTCTTCACATGGCATGCGAATTTGTAGCACGCAACCAAAGACTGGTGCAGTTAGTGTACTAAGGACTGAAACGGGTAACAAAACCGTTGTGTGAAAGTCGGTCAGAAATATTCCACAGGAAATGCAATAATTAAAAAACAAAATTTCAAAGTACAGAGCAGCTCTTTTCTGTGTGATTAACAGATTAACAGAAAAGAAAGTACAGCAGTGGGTTCTTGTGGGTTGTGTGTGTGTGCATGTCTTCGTGCACCTGGTTATAAGCAACATGTACAGCAGCTTCTGAGATGCAATGATGCCCCCACTAAGGCAGGCATGTAATGCTCTTCACATGCTGTTCATCATCACGAGTTTGAAGACCCAGAACAAATAAAAGAGTCCAATGAAATATTTAGAAGCTCAGAAATAACACAGCATTGGAAAAGGCGTATGAATCTTTAAATATTTCCAGCTTTAAAAGCACCAGAGTCCTTCAATCAACAATGCCCACAGCAAACGGGTAGAACAAGATTAAGAGTCAGCGTACGTGGGTCATTTTGTCCCACCACATCTTTGACTCTCTCAACTTTAGTCAATAACTTGATTTGCATTCAGCTGAGGTAAGAACAAAAGTTTCAGTGTTAACTTGCCTTCACACCAAACCCCCTGAGGTCACAAACCACTCAGCTTATGAAGCAGCACAGATATCGATATGTGGTATGTTGGATGCCCACATGCCCACTTACATTGTGAAAAGTATGTGGAAACCTGTTTGTGCAATGTCTCATTTCAAAACCAGGGATATAAATAGGAGGCTGGTCCTCTCTTTGCTGCTATAATAGCCTCTACTCTTCTGGAAAGGCTTTCCATGAGATTGGAATATTGTTGGTGGGATTTGCTGCCATTCAGCCTTAACAGCGTCAGTGAGGTTGGGTGTTGATGTTGACCAGATCCACTTCTGTTTTTGTGGCTGACCACATCAGCACTGAACTCTTGCTGCTTTGAGACATTTTCACTTAACTGGGGCAGAATTTTCAAAATCTGAGCTGTTGGGAAGGTAACATTCAATGATGGTACCACACTGGAAGTCACTAATATTTAGCTAGAAACCACTCCTCTGCCAATGTTTGTTGCTGGAAATTACATAGCTGAGTGTTTAAGTATATGCCTGTGTCAGCAATAGGAGTGGCTTAATTAGCCAATTCCACTAATCAATGGGGGTGTCTACTTACCTTTGGCCCTATAGTGTATTGTTTATGTAATAAATCTCACATCTGTTAAACGATTTCAATTACTTGTGCATGGAACATATAGATTAAAAATAAGTAATCCATCCATCTTCCAAACATTTGTGTAGCACAGGATTACAACAATCCTGGAGACCATCCCAGGCAACACAGAGCAGAGGACAATCTGGAAGGGATACCAATCTGGTGTAGAAGGAAAAATCATCTTGTCCTCCTCCTCCTCCATCTCTTCTAAAGAGCAGACACTTTTTTATCCTCTCTGCCCAAGTCATAAAGGCTGACCTTCAGGCATCCATTGCCCATAACTGTGTTATAAAGGGTACTGAGATTTCTCTTCTCTCTGCGGGCTGACCGCTGCCCTGTGAGTGAACACACTGTGTGTCCCACCGGAGACCCTGTAATAAAGCTTTCCTCCCTCAAGCTCCTTGTGACATAACTCTTCTGAAGCATTCCTGCCTGAAGGTGCCTCACAGATCATCATTTTCTCAGATGAACCACAGCTTCCTGTGATGGAAATAACCTTGAGTTTAGATGATGATTGAAGATATGTGTGGGATCTCCAGCTCTCAGTTAGACCTACAGAGTATAAGTGGGTGGCGTTTGCCCCCTAGTGAAAATAATCAGGCATTTTGATGAATGCTTCTGAAACGCTGTTTTAATGTTCCTGTGAAGTACTGAAAATACACATGTACAGGTTCGGAGAGGAAAACAGCACCAATTATACATCATTTCATTCCCCTAAATTTAAATAGAAAGTAATAATACATACTATGTGTAAATATCTTTATTATGTTGCTGTTTTTGATCAATCAACAATATACTGACAACTATAAAATGCTGAACAGTTGATATGACAGAAAGTGTCCATTTAGACGGGAGTTTTAATGCATTCTTTAACACGCTGCATGGAGCGTACTTATTTGGCTGAACAGATTAACATGTGGTTTGAGATCCCCCATTGTTTTCTGCCTTTCTTTCACCATTATCCCTCCCTCCCTCCATCCATCCATCCATCCATCCATCCATCCATCCAGTTTGTTCTCCCAGTGTTTGTGTTGGTTTTCCCTAGGGCCTGAAAGCACGCAGTTTTGTAAGTTGCTGTCCTTAAACTGCCCAGTGTTTGGGGAGCGTTTGCCACATGTGTCCACTTCCTTCTACACTGTGATCCTTGGGATAGGATCTAGCCTGTACTGGATAATCTGTTATTGATAGATGATCAATCAATTCTAAATCTTGCTGCCAATAAGAAGGATCTTTTCTCTGTTTTCCAGATTTGTCTACCACAACAGTATATTAAATTCAGCGTCTAGCTTTGTCCAGTCTGGACCACACAACCGCACCATTTTGGGATGTGGATGGTGTGAAAACACAAAAGGCTTTCAATAATAGATGCTCTGCAGAAGCTCTCTTTGTCCAAGATTGTCTCTGGACGACCATCTCTGTCACTGCAGTGGCAGAATGAGAGGGAGACAGAGTTAAACATTAAGATTAATATTTCATTGATATTATAAAAAGAGGTGGAATACTTACTCATCCCTGCTAATTTTTCACTTCATTTTCCCTTTTATGTTCTGAGAAATGGGTTTCCCTTTTATGCCCTAAAACGATTACATGTAGACAGTTTAAGTGTGCTCTGTTATTTTAAATCATTAATTAAGCTCCGACTATAGTTAAATACTTTCTGATTTAAATTAAGAGCCACTGATGACTTACTGCAGTACATCCAGATCTTAGCTGTTGGTACAACAGTGCAGATCATGTAGACTAGGAGTGTAGTAGACGGCATCGGGATAGGAAGAATTTGCCTTTTGGGGAATATATTGAGTGAATGCTTTTGAAAAATACTGCTTCAATATTGCTGCGCGGTACTGATTATTGCCCAAGAACATTAAAAATGACTGATTTCATAATGAGCGTTGGATAACATGTCTTTACCAGGCACTACATATTTTTTGGTGCAGCCTATGACACACAGGCTTACGTATTTGTTTTGGTTAAAAGTATGGAAAACTGTTGCCCATTGGTGAATTTATAGTATTTATAGTTGCAAGCTTTAAGGTTGTAAACACCAAATGTCTTCTGGCTCCAAATCAACAGATGCTTTCCTCCCACGTCTGACCTACAGTCACCTTTCCCCTTTACCCTACACAATGAGCAGTGTTTCACCCTATCTGTCTGACGTGTAAGGGTCTGAAATAAATGTCAAACAAGAGATTAAAGCTAACATCCAGTTTAAGGTCCAGTCCTCACCTTTGGGGTGCAGGGGTCAGTGGTATGGCAAAAACCTGAAATGAAGTCTGAGCTGCTGCTATGTAGTCTAAGGATGAGCCAAATATACTGAATTAATTTTGAAAATTGAAAAAAAAAAGCCTGTGGCATTCATTAATAGACAGATTCTGCCATTATAGTCATATTTAATACACTTAGCCTTGAAGATTCCAAGGTTGTAATTAAATGGCACTGTCCAAACACGATATTTATGTTTGATAAGTGTACCCTTAAAGAATCCAAAATTGCTTTGCCAAGCACTTAAATTGCTGACTTACTTGTATTTTGAGCCACTACGTTAATGTGGTATAGGATGTGTTGACCCGCAGCAGCACACCAGTACCAGCCCGTGCCGTTTAACACAACTTTCCACATTATGATGGTGAGAGTACAGTGTACATCTGTGCTGTGCAGTCTAACTTCCATGCCTGTCATGTTTCCCTTTTGGGTCAGGCAGGAGCCCCAATCTCCTCTCCGACACCACTTCACCTCCTCGTACCGGCTTTCTTCACTATACATGCACTCGATCAACACGTTGCCTCCGACCTCAACGACCGCCCTGTTGTGTGACATCGACAGGGCAACGGCACCTGAGCAGAGAGGCAGTGCTTAGTGTGAAGGCTCCTATCACAGTACCCATAGTTTTAAAAACGTATCTGTTTACAGCCAGTCAGTGCATGACTGTGGAGTAAAAAACAGACATTCTTAGGGGGTTTTTCTAAATCATCATCATCATCATCATTTTCCATCAGGGGTCGCCACAGCAGATCAACCGTCTCCATCTCCTCCTGTCCTCCGCATCTCGTTCTGTCGCACCAACCAACTGCATGTCCTCTCTCACCCCATCCATAAACCTCCTCTTTGGCCTTCCACTTTTCCTCTTGCCTGGCAGCTCCATCCTCAGCATCCTTCTCCCAATATACCCAACATCTCTCCTCTGCACATGTCCAAACCAATGCAATCTCACCTCTCTGGCTTTGTCTCCAAACTGTCCAACCTGTGCAGTCCCTCTAATATACTCATTCCTAATCCTGTCCATGCTAGTCACACCCAGTACAAATTTTAGCATCTTTAACTCTGCCACCTCCAGCTCTGCCATCTGTCTTTTCATCAGTGCCACCATTTCCAGCCCATATAACATACCTGGTCTCACTACCATCTTGTAGACCTTCCCTTTCACTCTAACTGGTACCCGTCTGTCACAAATCACTCCTGCCACTCTTCTCCGCCCACTCCACCCTGCCTGAACCCTCTTCTTCACCTCTTTTCTGCACTCCCCGTTACTCTGAAGTGTTGACCCCAAGTATTTAAACCCATCCACCTTCACCAACTCTACTCCCTGCACCCTCACCATTCCGCTGTCCTCCCTCTCATTCACACACATGTATTCTGTCTTTGTCCTACGGACCTTCATTCCTCTTCTCTCTAGAGCATACCTCCACTGCTCCAGGGTCTCCTCAACCTGCTTCCTGCTCTCACTACAGATCACAATGCCATCTGCAAACATCATAGTGCATGGGGGCTCCTGTCTGATCTCGTCTGTCAACCTGTCCATCACCATTGCAAATAAAGGGTTCAGAGCTGATCCTTGATGTAATCCCACCTCTACCTTCAATTCATCCATCACTCCTACCGCAGACCTCACCACTGTCACACTGCCCTCGTACATATCCTGCACCACAAGTACATACTTTTCTGCCATTCCCAACTTCCTCATACAATACCACAACTCCTCTCTATGCATCTTGTCATATGCTTTCTCTAAGTTCACAAAGATACAATGCAACTGCTTCTGACCTTCTCTATACTTCTCCATCAACACCCTCAGAGCAAACATCGCATCTGTAGTGATCTTTCCCGGCATGAAACCATACTGCTGCTCACTAATCATCACCTCCCTTCTTAACCTAGCTTCAACTACTCTCTCCTCTAACTTCATGCTGTGGCTAATCAATTTTATCCCTGTGTAGTTAGTACAATTCTGCACATCACCCTTATTCTTAAAAATTGGTACCATTACACTTTTTCTCCTCAGACATTCTCTCCCTTTCAAAGATTGAATTGAACAATTTGGTTAGAAACTCCACTGCCATCTCTTCATAGCTGTCCTTATTTCCTCTTTGCTAATCCATTCCACTTCCTGATTCACTATCCACACATCATCCAACCATCTCTCTCTCATTCTTTTCATTCATCAGCCCCTCAAAGTACTCTTTCCATCTGCTCAATATACTCTCCTTTTGTGTGAGTACGTTTCCATCATTATCCTTTATCACCCTAACCTGCTGCACATCTTTCCCAACTTGGTCCCTCTGCATAGCCAATCGGTACAGGTCCTTTTCTCCCTCCTTAGTGTTCAGCCTCTCGTACTTTTCACAAAATCTACTACCATCTGACCTTCTGCATTCCTCTCCTTGACACCATACCTACCCATCAGCTCCTCATCCCCACTGTTCCTTTCACCATCATGCCCACTGAGATCCACTCCAATCACCAAACTCACTCGCTTGGGTACACTCTCCGCTACTTCATCCAACTTACTCCAGAATTTTTCATTCTCATCCATCTCCCAAATTGCGGGGTATATGCACTAACAACATTCATCATCACACCTGCACTCCTGAGCAAAAAAAAAAGGGCCAAACCCAAAATGTCAAAATATTTTCCTTTTAATGGTCTTAACAATAAATCATTGGTCAGATAATTCCTGACTCCTCAAACCTGTGTCACTATTTCCTCATCACTGCTTATTGCTTCAGTGAACTGTAGGGGGAAAAAGCTGGAAACAGGGAAATTCCCTAACATAGTCTTCTTGTATGTAAAGAGAAAATCATCAAAAGATTTAAATGTTTGACATAAATTTCAAAGACAAGCTCACCAGGAAACATTTTTTAACTGCTCATTATCTGTTTGAAGCCATTAACAATGACTGGAACAACACTGAATCTTCATTCTGTAAAAAGCTGTCCACAAGTTTACCCACAACACTTAAACATTTAAGAAAATCCCATTCTAAGTTACTTCATCTATTTGTTTAATTCTTGCTAATTTTCTGTCCAATTGATTTGCTGTTGAGGCCATTAAAAGCTTAAGGTTTTGAAATTTTGGGTTTGGCCCATCTTTTGTTCAGGAATGTACTACTTCTACTGCTAATAATAATTATATATTTGCTTCCTCATTAATACAACAGTATTATTCCCCCAATTAAATTAAGCAAATACTGACTTCTCATCTTCTCAATTTTATTTTTTACTATTAAAGTTGTTGGCATCAAAGGCATCTCACCAGCAGTGACCGTCAGGTTTAAGTGTGCTGTATAGGTTTCCATCTTATTTGTTTTGACACCGCATAGGTATATGTCAGCGTCCATTGTCTGCATGCTCCTCATGGTCACATGGAACATATGTTGGTCTGGGATGTCAATGATTGACACTTAGCCTCTTTTTTCTGTAGTATTTGAGCTCAATATGACTGAGCAAATAGACTCTGATGTCATCCTGCACCAATATTTAACATGATCTTTGTACTTCTCAGGATAATGACACTCGACAAGGAGAGATTGACCTCTTTGCAAAGTTATTTGGCCCTCTGCCATAACATTTCCATGACCTATAGGGGGCAGCACATATATTTCGAGCTGGTTATAGTGCATGGGTCTACGAAATAGAATCTTCAGATTTGGAAAACTGGATGGAACTCAGAAGGTACCTGCAGTCAAGCCCACGAGTACAGCTACCTGCTAGCTGTAGTACAACATTGTTCCTTCCCATCTCTGCTAAATCACACAAGGAATTAATAAAACTTGAAGTCAAATCTTGCAGATCAAAGAAGTCTTTCAGACTATGCATGAAATTTTTGTTGTTGACACCCTCAAAGAACTTCACCTTAACTTTATTCCCACCTCCAATAGCATAGACTGTAATGCCGTTCTTCTTCAGCTCCAGCAAACTGGCTTTCACTGGACTGGTGATCTGGCTGTTTGTAATGATCACCCTAAACTGAGCTACCCCTCCAGTGGCCCTGCTTCCTGCTGCCTCTGTGAAAAAATGGCTCAACAGGAAGTCCCGCCCCACTCCATTCATGTTCTTGGTGTCTTTCATCTGCTGTAGGTTCCAAATGCACCTCAGGATCTTATCCTTTTTTGGTGGGTACTGAACATAAATTCTTTTTGAAAATTGTTGCTCTACTGGACAAGCCCAAATCAGACCTGATCTGGGCCCACATAAAACCTACCCACCAGGGTATAAAAAATCCTGCAATTTGAATTCGTGCTGCCCAATGGAACTTGATCCATCCACCAGGAACAGTATATTTGCTATTGTTTCCTGTGGGCATACGGCAAGTGGCCCTGCAAGTTACACGGGGCAACAGTGTTAACATTAAAGTACCATAGAAAGAAATAAACAGCTCTAAAAGAGAACGCTGGGATGGATTACATATAAGATCCTCCTTGAATGCTCTCTACTACATTTACACATCCATGACCTTACTGGAATAGAAATAAGGATGAGTATGACTAGGAAAGAGGATAACTGCTCTACACCCATCAATCACAGCCAGCAATAAAGTCTTCCTTTAGTTCCTGCATACTCATTACATGAACACTACATGACTGAAGGCTGAGATTATATCTCTACTTCAGACTTAGTTGAATGAAAAAACAATATTTTTGATATAATGTTTAACTTAAATGACATTGGATATTGGTGTCATCAGACAGGTGAGATTACCTTTGTTCAGGGGGAGCACAATCTCTGCTGAGTCACACAGGATCTCACTGACCTTCTGGGCAAAGCCTCCAAGTTTATGGCTACTTGATTCATGTATTGCATTAATCTCACTATCAACACTCATCGACCAGTTACTTCCATCAAAACCAGGCATTATACTGTACACACTGATTCCATGCTTCATTAGGACAAGATGGTGAATGTGTCGGAAGATAGATACCACAACCCGAGGAACCCCTTTTCTGGCTCTACCTCCGGCTGCCTCTGAGAGCTGGTCAAACATTACTACGTCTTCATTCATCACAGACTGTTTAACCAGTGGTGGAGTTAAGTCCCTTATCCTTGCTTTGATTTCTACCAGCTGGTGAGAGTTGTTGAGGAGGAAAACAGTGTCTACAGTAGAAGAATAACTAGCCAGGCCAATCTGGACCTGATCTTCACCCACACAGAAGGCACCCACCAAGGAAAACAGAAAAAAATTCACTATCCTTCCATGTTTACTATTATCCAAACATTGCCTTGGTACTAAAAACACAATGTCCATCATTGCTCATTGCGGGCAGGCTGAAATAAAGAATGCAAAGGAACATAGTTGTGACATGATGCATAAATTGCAGGCTTAAAAAGCTAGCTGAACTATAATTTACTGTTTCCAACCATTGGAAGGATTCTGCTCTATAGCCATAAAAAGAGCCATCTAGATTTTTCCTCTTCATGTTTTAGCAATAAAACACACTTTCTCTGACCTTCGTTAACATTTCTGGAAAATTGTTCTTTATTAGGCCCTTTATGATCACATATCAGACAATGAAAGAGAAGCAGCAACAAAACCCCACTTCAGGCAGTACTGATTTATAAATTCCACTTCTATGGCAAGCTATATAAGAAGTAAGATGTAGATCATGTTGGTGAACTGCAGGCTACCTGAACTGTCCTGTGAGGCCAAACACAAACCAGAGGCTGCAAGACACAGCAAAGCAGCATGCTAAGCTTAGCATTCTATGCAGGGTGCCAGCAGGATTAGTTAAACAGCCTTCATGCACACAGCTTCCGCCATAGTTTAGTAATATATTATCCTTGTACGGCTGCACAAAAAGGGAACGCATTGAGAGTTTTACAACTTAGCAGTGTTGTGGTAACCGTGCTCTTAAATTATCAGAACAATGCAAATGTTTTGATGTGGCACTGTATCCATATCATGTTTTTCTGAAAGTTAGCAATGCAGGTCAGGCGGATACCTTTTCTGGACACTTCCTTCATCCGGATACAAGACAAGAGGATAGCAACGGACAGAATGCACTGCGTGGTCGCCATGTTAAGCGGATCCACTTTGATTTAAGCAGACAAGAACTGCACGCCGAAAACCTTTGCTCAACACACCCACCAAACCACCATCTTCATGTTAATGTTAATTATCTGTCGTTATATTTTCCATTGTCATAGTACTTAAAATCTAATGGTGCTACAGATATTCAGTATGACACCACGTTTGCTTATCCGTCCATCCAGTCACAAGAAGATTATCAAATTGACAGTCATTTTAATATTATATGCCATAAATTTAGTTCTGTACTTTACAATAGTTGATATTTGAAAATATGTTATATAAAAAAGGCACACGTCTCTTACGCAGCACTATTGTGAAATGTACTGGGGGCATTCTGTGAGTGAAACCTGTGTCATTAATATTTATATTAGAAAAGACACAGTAACCTCATTTTAAAACTGCCACAGTCATCCATCTAAAGAAATTTCCTGTACTCTGGTTCCAGATCAGATCAGAAACTACACCATCTACTTCACTACGACTTCAACCACTTCAGAGTCCCTACACACTCCATCTAAGAACAGACCTGAAATAAAATATCAACTTTAAGCATTTCAGTATCCAAATTTTGTTCTCATCTAACAGCAGTGCATTGCGCCATGCTGACATCAATAAACATCATTATCAGATTTATTTATTTTTTAAATAAATACCTCTTTATATTCATTGATTTCTTCTTTACCTTTTAGTACACCACCAATTATGTAATTTATATAATTCATAAAATGCTCAAGAAAGCTTGTGTAACCCATGCTGTACTTTGTGCTTGTCAGAGGTAATGCAAAATGAAATTGGTCTATGAAGGCTTGTTCTCTTTTACCCATAATGTATTCCCAGAAAGCCAAGCTATCCATGAATATGATGGTGTCTACCTGGTTGATCTAAACGACCATAGACAGACGCCAGTCACCTTCACCCATCTTGAAATGGACTGATGGACTGTCAGAAGAGTCTCATGCACATTAACACAAACATGCGCACGCACATCCTTGGCTTATCACAATTTGTTACAGAGGAAGTGTTGTGGGTTTTTCTTTTTTTTTTAAAAATAATAAACCAAATTCACAATTTCGTATGTCATTTTTTAACTGAAGTCAAAATTGAGTGTCACTCATTATACAGCATGAACCTGTAATTAACCATGAACCAGAATGCACATTATAACATACTTTGTGTAGACTTCATGTCTGTGAGTGTGTGTGTGTGTGTGTGTGTGCATGCTGGCTTTGAGGATGGATTGCACAATTTATTGTTTCATAGAGCCGATATAAATATATATATCAGGCCCATAGCTGTCCATATCTAAGTGGCTAGTTTCTGGATGTCCATCCATCTTCCAGATGGTTATCCAGGTACATGGTTATGGTGAGAGTGGAGCCTATCTGAGGCAGCACAGGAGCCATCATAGGGCAAACAGACATCATGAGCAATTCAGAGACACCATAGTCTATGGGGTGCAGAAGGAAACAATGGAAGAATATGCAAACACCGCACACACACACACACACACACACACACACACACACAAACACAGTGTGCATGGGATTCAAACCCCCAACCCTGGAGGAGCAGGAGTCAGTGCAAGTTATTGTGCTACCCTGGGCAAATTCATGTGATGTTGAGGACAGCCGTCCT
The DNA here is from genome assembly GCA_009936485.2 of Gymnarchus niloticus. Taxonomy (NCBI): domain Eukaryota; kingdom Metazoa; phylum Chordata; class Actinopteri; order Osteoglossiformes; family Gymnarchidae; genus Gymnarchus; species Gymnarchus niloticus. Next base: position 12,991,204 of record JAACJT020000064.1, on the reverse strand, counting down.
TCACTGGCTGACACCTTTAAGCCTGGGTCATAGCAACATACAAGGCCATCTGATCATTTATCGCACACGTAGTGCACGTGTTGCAATAATACACACACCTGGAGTATTGCTCTCCAGTAAAATGCAAAACTGATTTAAATAAAATATGTAACATCCATTTGCCTTCCTTAGCTGCTTATCCAGTACATGGTCAGATGGTCCTGCTCAGCCTATTTCAGGAAGCACAGGGCACAACTGGGGGCATCAGCATGTTGGAAAGCCCCCCAAGCAATTCCAGACAACTGACGAATACAACTATTACAGCTCTCTATACACTGTAGCGCTAATGGTCATTTAATTAATCTGTTAAATTTTCAAGTCAAACGTTTTAATTCAACAGCACGCACACAGCACCAAGAGGTTTCTCTTAGAAGTAGGTGGGGCAAAAGCTCAGTAATGTGCTGGAGAGCCTACACTTACATTTGTGTCTATACCCACTGGCAGCAGAAAAATATATAAATAAACAGATAAAAAATAAATATATAGGCAATGCTGCCCGTCCTTCCCTTCGCCTTTGCTGACGGTACCAACGCCGCGTCCCTGGTCTATTCTCATAACCCGCTACTTCTGCATAATTTATGATTTATGATCGGCAGGCGGCGGAGTTTGCTGTTCCTGGGCATGATGGAGATGTTCCGTTTCCCTGGCAGGCCGGCGTGTTTCGGACCTGTTTAACATCCTAACTGACACGGATCGTTGGCGTTAATCGATGAGAGCACTGGGGATGCAATGCAACATGCGAGCAGATGCATGGATTGTAACGCTTATCGACGCGACAAAGGAATGAGCGACTGGCATCTGTTTTTAACGATTGCTCGAGGTACACCGTATTCCTAATGCTGAAATAATAATAATAATAATAATAATCCTGAGGGAACTGCACCTTCTGTCACCAACAAGTAAATGATGCATGTCGTCGCCTTTTAATGTGCTTGGCTTTTAATTTAACAAAGAAATAAGCATCTTTGATACGAATAAAGAAAACGCCGTTGTATAATATGTGTATGTAAGCATTATATAACCACATAATAACCACTGTGTTCTATTTATTTAAGTGCACTACGAAGTATTTGGATTAAGTATACTATACAATGTGTGTATATCTGCCTTTACTCAAGATAAATACTGCAAACACGTTACGTCCCGCTGCGCCGTTTGTGTTTCGCCGAAAAGCAAGTCGATGCTTTATGTGTTGGTTAATCTGGATGTTATTTACGTGGCTGATCCGTAGACTACAAACGGAGATGGTGCTATAATGTGCACTTTCAAAAGCGATGGCGTTACTCATATGAAAGTGAATCAGTTTTAGTTGATGAAATAAGAAGTTGCCACTAGAGTAAATGAAAGCAGGCCGGCGAATAATAATAATAATAATAATAATAGGCATTTATAATAGATTCAGTCTTTGCGAATCCATGGTAAATGTACACTTGATTGTCTTTTTTAATTAGCAGTTATATAAAAAAAAAAATCTGCAGACAACATCGTGACCATTCTCCACCCCTGACTTGTGTTTGGAGTTCTTGCATGTTCTGTGTGTGTGTGTGTGTGTGTGTGTGTGTGTGCGCGTGCGCGCGCTGTGATGGACTAGCATCCTCTCTAGGATGTACCCCTGGCTTGATCTCTAGGCTTCCTGGGAGAGGATCCAGGATCACTGTGACCCTGTACTAGAAAAGTGGTTACAGATAATGGATAGGTATAAATGGCTGAATGGGTTTTGTTGATTATCTTAAATATGTCTAATGAATTCATCATGACTCTGTAATGGATAACCAAACAAGAGACTTCATGGGCTGTACTTAATTCTGGATGAGCTGCCCGCTGTGTTTGTGTGTGAGTGTCCCATGGGGAGGTAGATGTAATACGCGAAAAATCTACAAATGGCCAATAAACCATTTCATTTCACAGAAACCCAAACCTGACCACCCGCATTCCCTCCTAGGCTGGCCCGTGTGAGTGTCATGTCTGTCCCTCGACTGTCCCTACTCATCCTGGCCTTCTGGGCCTTTCACATGACCCCTGCCCTGGGCTGTCCCACCGGCTGTCGCTGCTACAGCCTGACCGTGGAATGTGGCTCCATGGGGCTTAGAGAATTCCCCCAGAACATCCCGTCCATCACACAGGTCAGTACCTTGTCCAACTGCAGTGAAACAGACGGCTTTAGAGACACGCCAGGCTGCCCTGTGCAGTGGCCCCTCTGGTTTCCGTCTACAGCCTTGCTGCTGTTAATCCTGCTCAGCTCCCTGCCCCTACGATTCCTTACTGCCTCTTTCATTGCTTGAGTTGGCTGGCATGTCTGGACATTCTCCAATTCCATAAAGCTTATTGTTTATGTCATTTGATGTCCGTAAATCAGTAGCTCTGCATTTCAGTGTTTGTCAGCAAATTGGTTCTGGTAGCCAGGTGAAGGTGAGACACTATAAAACTCTGGATTTTAAATTGCTTTGAAATTAAAATCTCTCCCCTCCCATCCACTACCCCTTGTAGACAATCTTCCTTCAGGACAATGCCATTGGACAGGTGCGCTCACGGGATCTCTCGCGATTGGCCAGCTTGCGCTACCTGTACCTGCAGCACAACGGCCTCTCGGCATTGGAGCCGGGTGCCTTCCTTGGACAGGGTCAGCTTCTGGAGCTGGCGCTGAACAGTAACCGCATCCACCTGGTCACCCCCGACGTCTTTCAGGGCCTGGCGCACCTGCGGGTGCTCTACCTGGCGAGCAACCAGATCACGCGGCTGCAGGACTTCACGTTCCGTGGGCTACAGGTTCGGGGGGGGCGGTGGGCAGCAAGTAGCGCTTGGGTGACTGTTTAATTAATGACTTGGTTTCATGCGATGACAAGCGTCAAGATAAAATTAATGAATGCACTTTTGCAAGTTTCATTTGACGATGCAATGGAAACTTCACATTAATAATTTTAAATCATGAACAGTTAGTACATGTGTCAGGCTGATAAAATAATAGGACTAAAAAACGCCTTATTGTATTTCACATACAATATATTACAATTAAAAATTACCATTGTTGTACTAATAAAAATGGAACTAAAAAGTCAATACTCAAAATCTCTTACTATTGACAGTGCCATTTATTTATTGTTCACTATAAAAACAAAGGAAACAGAAACCTCCAAACACAATAAAAACTGAACTATGGGCATTAGGCCACCACTCGTCTGTCAGTTTGTCGTACTGTGGTGGCTCGTGCGTTGCTGTGATGCTGGAAGATATGCCACCAGTATTTTTAATACCAGTATGGTTACCCATGGTGGAAAGGTTCCAGCGGAGCTTATATGGTCTACAGATATGATCAAATATTTATAACAATATTAGACCCTAGAATGCTTGCCATCATTAGTGATAAGTGATTAATGTATTTCTTATTGCTGACTCCACCCCCTGCCCCTCCCTGTTCTCCAGCGTCTCCAGGAGCTCCACCTGCAGGAGAACAGCGTAGAGGTGCTGGGTGAGCAGGCTCTGGCCGGTCTGGGTTCACTGGCCCTGTTGGACCTGAGCCGCAACAACCTGCACACCCTGAGCCAGGCCTCGCTCCGCCCCCTGGTCAGCCTGCAGGTGCTGCGCGTCACAGGTAAGGGGCGGAGCCTCAGGGTGGGGGACAGGGGTGTAAATATTACACTTTAAATGAGAATAAGAAATACATATTAAAAAACAAAGTATCCTTGCTATTTGGCAGCTTTGACTACATAAAGATTGCAGGCAAACCAACTCAAATAATAAAGGTGTCATTATACTGATTGTACATCTATTTTTCCGCCTGACCATAAGCTTTGTGTAAATGTGCATGTGTGACTAACATTTTGAAGTAAGTGCTTCTGTGAACTGCAGACATTTTCTGCTGCTGCTCACGTAATCACATAATCCTTCTAGCCAGCTCTCATTTTTTTTTTTTACTTTGAGTCGGCAAGCTGTGCTTGCAAACTGACTTGTAAATTTCTAAGACCCTGTTCTCCCATACCGTATTTCCTCACTGTCTCTCCCCATGTTTCCACATTCTGTATCATTTCTTTCATTATTCATCTTGTGGAATGCCGACCACCCTCCTCACGCCTGATCCGTTGCCCAGGCAACCCGTGGCGTTGCGACTGTGCACTGCACTGGCTGCGCAGCTGGATTGACGAGGAGGGCCAGCGGCTGCTGAGCTCAGCCGACCGGCGTCTGGTGTGTGTGGAGCCACCCCGTCTGTCACACCTCAGCCTGGTGGAGGTGCCGCGGAACAGCCTGGTGTGCATCCCGCCTGCAGTGCGGCTACAGCCTCGCCGACGCTCCCTCCGTCCTGGTGAGAGCCTGCGTGTGTCCTGCCAGGCCTCCGGCTACCCGCAGCCGCAGGTCACCTGGAGGAAGGCCTCCCAGGACAGAACCCGGGCTACACCCCAGGGTCCAGCCCAGGATGCGGTGCCTGAGCCTGAAGCCACCTCCCGGGCTGGGACGGCTGCAGACGGCCAGGGGGAAGCTGAGCGTTTTGGCCCTGACATGGGCAGCGGTATGCTGTTCCTGAGCAATGTGACAGAGGCCCACGCCGGCCTGTATGAGTGTGAGGCCTGGAATGCTGGGGGTGTAGCCAGGGTGACCTTTCACTTGCATGTTAATGCGTCACCTTCCTCCTCCTCCGGGTCGTCCACCTCTTTGTCATCCTCTCCCTGGCGCCCGTGGCTCCAGTTGTCTCATCCAGTGCTGGCAGACGTTAGCAGGGAGCCACTCTACGCCTTGGGGAGCATGGATTTCAATGCGCTGGGCACGGCCACCCAGACAGCCATCGCCGCGGGTATTGCCCTGCTGGCACTCACCGCTCTGCTGTTGTTGGCTATGATCTACAGTCGCCACCGGCAACGCCAGAAAGGCCAACAGGAAGAGAGCGTGCTCTACGTCAACGACTACTCAGACGGACCCACCACCTTTGCCCAGCTGGAGGAGTACCGAGATGAGCGTGGACATGAGATGTATGTGCTGAACCGGGACCGGCCTGTCCTTCCTCCTCCCCAGCAGGGGGTGTTGTCACCTGCTGAGTCCCCGCAGCACCGGGCTCCGCGGCCAATGAGCAGGATGGCAGGGGAAGGAGAGGAAGCGGCACCAACCATGGACGTGGAGGCCGAAGAGCTCTTCCTCAGCCAGAGCCTGCTTTTTGACAAGCAGATTGCCTATGAGATCCACTGCTGAATACACATGAACCATTTGCCCGATACATGCTATGGCTACCGTAACACTCATGGACAAATGGAGAACTGGCATTCTGGTAGTAACAGTTTGGGGGGCTTTAAAAAATTAAACCTGGAGGGTCAAACCCTGTACCAAGAATGGAATCGAGTGCAGCCATGACAGGGAAATCACACTTAAGAAAAGTCATGAATGTACTAACACAGGAAGGTTGGTGGGGTCATGGTAAAACAGAAACCATATTGGGGATTTGTGAACCGAAACCATGCTTGTGAAAGCACCACAAAAGGGAACTTGTGGAACTGCCCTGAGGGACGACAATAATAACTAAATCAAACCAGCCAGACCATCATAAAAGAGAAGGCATACTGGTGGTCAAGTGTGGCGAGATGTCACACTTGCCAGGACATCACAAAGACAGAAACATTGTGCTTGAGATCATCCCAAAGAAGAAACCTGTCTGGTGACCCAGCAGAAAGAGAAACCATGTTCTGTTTAACCACAATGGAGGTGGTCGGTGGTGCTATCAAAAAACCAAGCCACACAGGTCAACCACCATGAAAAACCATACTCACTCAACCATGATGAAAAGAGAGACAACAGCATCACATACCTACATGAATATAGAATAAAAACTGGATTGCTCACAGCTCACCGAGTACAAATTCACACTGTAAAGCTTTACAGGCCTGGAGCCTGACCCTTAATGGGAAAGTTAAGGTGTTGGTTTTCACTGTGACTGGGTCTGTATTTCCCAGCATCCCCGTCCACCCACTATCTTTGCTGCCGAGAACTTCCTGATGTGGAATTGTTGAACGCTTGTTGAATTGCTCAACACTTCCTGCTTTTAACACACCTTGTATCTGTGTCTGCTCTCCCCAGAACCTTGTTTAACAGTTTTCTTAACAAAGTTTGTGTATATTTATCCCCTTCCTCTGTAGATATGTCTCACTCATATGCTCACATGTAGCATGATAGCTGATTAAGCAATGTACAGTAAGATATTTGCATTGCGGTGCCAAATTTGCTAAGCATTCCATTGAAACATCTGAGCAATCCCAGTCAGAAGGTACCGCTTTTGGCGCGTTTCCACCGCATGGTACCGGATTGACGCGACTCAACTCGACTGGGCTCGACTCTACTCGCGTGTTGTTCCGTTTCCATTGCAGAAAGCTGGTGGTCATGACGCTGCACGCTATTCCCGCAATATATCATCTTCAACGCGACAAACAGGAAAGAACAATGGATGATATAGAAGAGATTCAGTATTTAATTCTTGGTATGTGGCTATTTGTCACAGCAAGAAGAAAACTTTTTTTTCAGAAGAGGCTGAGTGCAGCAAAACAAAACACCAATGAAAAACGGTGGTCTACTTGGTTGAACACCCAAACGGTCCACGGCGGCGACTTTGCAAATAATGATCTGAAACACACATACACAGCATCATACCCTTTTTAATACATATGCAATAGTAGTTGATCATGGCGTGGTTTTGGGGGCGTCCATATGGGTTAGAGTTAAAAACAATAAACGGTTAGTTGAATCCAAAATAGCTTGCTATAATGTTTTGCTCAGTATACCCCGTCATGTGTTGATGACACAGTGCTGTTGATTTTCTCTGACCGATCAGTAGCCTGCAGCGTTTTCATGTGACCATCCTAGTACCTACGTACTTGGCTCGGTTAGAACCGCGGCAGAGGTGGTACTAAAAAATGGGACCAGGTACCATCCTCAGTTTTGCCAATGGAAAGGCAAAAAAGGCAAGTAGAGTCGAGTAGAGTAGAGCCGGTTCCATGCGGTGGAAACGCGCCATTTGACTATGTTTATGTGACTTATTGTTGGAGTCGATGGAAGCAGAGCAGACAACATTGCTGACTACACAGAGAAAGCATAAGCGTAAGATTTTTCTGGAGTGTTTGTTTTGGCATTTACTGACAGAAACAGAACAATGTATGAAGTTTGGTTATAAAGAATGTGAAATATTTTGCATTCAGTTTTACTTATGAGATCCTCTTGGTCAAACCTGTTTCCATTTTTTCATGTTAGAGAGAGACCTATGTTTGTACAGCATCATGGTAACAACAGGAAAAAAAAATCTGTATTTGTTTTATTTCTCCTGTGTTCTTACTGTAAAATCAAAATGTGTATGTCTGTTATTTGTCATTAAACTATTTGCTATGCTTTTCAAAAAGCACACTTTAATTGCAGATGTGTCATTTTCACACTTCTATGTAAAAACTTAGAAAATGAAGTGCAACGTGGTAGCGACAGCTTTGAACTTTGGCAACTGCTCAGTGTGAGTTCCACAATTATTATTTTGTTATTAATTATTTTGACATTTTACAAGTCCCACTCCACGAGTGATTAAATATAACTGTGAGTAGCTTTCCTAACAGGTAGTAGGTCACAGTATTTTAGACTAGCTGCTGATCAACCCCCCTCCCCCATGCCTGATTATGAACTTATTCCATGGAACAAATTCAAAATGGCATATCCTGTGCATATCCCAAGATTGTTTCAGGCTTCATTTGCAAGCACTCCATTCATGCGTTGTTATTCTGCATGCATGCATTTGCGGACCTAAACAGACGTGTAGATGTTACTTTGTCAGGCCTTTCCTGCCTCTGTGTTATGGTTGGTCATTATGACCTCTAACCTGTTTCACAATTTAGCTCAGTCTTCCTCTTTCTGTTTTCAAAAGCTCTTTTTCAAATGGCCAAACCTACATTCGTTTGTGTAGTGGATGATGCTATATCCAAACCGACTTACAGTACTGTGTATAGGATGGTTACACAGTTCCTCCCTTACCAGCCTGCTAGAGTTTTGTTTTCCATATAGGGTTACAGTGCCTTAGTGTCTATCTGTCTGGATGTTTGGACGTAGTTTCATTTCTGCCTGAGTGAAAACAGAATGGGAAGTAGACTGCACTGCACTGGTGGCACAGGGTATTGATATCTCAGATGGTCACTGGAGAACTCTGGTTCCTGACACGCGGCTACATGGCCCATCTCCTCTTCCTCCTCCTCTTCCTCACTGGCCTGCCAGGTAAGACACAGTCAGTTTATGGGTTGTCACAGACCGTCGCCACATTCAATGTATGGAAGGACCTCAAGAGAGCCTGGTCTCCAGGGCCACAACTGATGGTGTGAGAGGGATCTGGTTGAAGCCCGATGCTCATTAAGGACAAATAAGCATAAGAAGAAGAGGAGAAAAAGATTTCAGACTATTTTCTAGAAAAATCTGATTTCCTAAAAACATTTAACTGTTGTAATTTTAACATGGTACTCAAATACCATGGCTTGTGGTGGACCGCCATTCTGCCCAGGCTGTATGTCCAGTGATATACTCCGGGCTCCCAGCCACCCTTCCCTAGATAGGTGATAGATGGATGGACAGACAGACAGAGATTGATGGATACAGATGTCTCAGTTCCCCTTTATAGTTCTGTTGAATTTCAGCTGCTTATAGTGAAACTACTGTAGGAGTTTAGCTGTTCATAAAGTGGACAATGTAGTGTATGACCATGCTATAGCCGCTGTAGTGATTACTGCATGAATGCCTTAAAAAAGACGTCACATTCTGTGCAGGTAACAACAGTGTGAAAACATTTTGGTATTTAAATCAACCATATGGAGGATCGGTGTCCATCCCGTGTTTCTATGAACACCATCAGAAGGACCACGTGAAGTATTGGTGTAGTGGTACAGCTCTGCATTCCTGTACCATCCTGGCTCGCACTGACACTGACCTGAGAACAGGCAACATGTCGCTGACCGATGACTCCGACAACCTGACTTTCTACCTGACCTTGAGCAACCTACAGTTTTCCCACACTGGTCATTACTGGTGTGCTGTGGAGATTGACGGCACCTCAAGGTACTCTGAAGCTCTTTACTTAAAAGTTACAGGTAAGATGATTTTGGCTAAGACTACTGCATGTGGTTTACACCTTTTCAGCAGTTACACACTATTATTTATGCCTTTCAGTCGTCTTGTATTAAGAGCATGACGTTCTGATAATGTTGTGCAAATGTTGTAGTTACCACACCTCCTGATATAAAAAGCATAGCATGGCTGTATTGCACTGCATTGTATTGCTTTGAGTGTGACAACGGGAATATGCGGTATATTATTTATTTATTTTTTTTCCAGGTTAGGTTAGTACAATGGTAATTACTGCCAGCTGAAATGATATAAACTAAGAAATACGGCGTTTATTTTGATTCATGTGGTGTGTTGTAGTTTGGTTATCAGTGTCATTTTGTTCTTTTGTTTTGTACAAGCTATCTTCAGGGCATCACTGTGGTTATTACAGCTACCTCACACTTCATGGCTGTGTGTGTGTGTGTGTGTGTGTGTGTGTGTGTGTGTGTGTGTGTGTGTGTGTGAAATCTGCATGCTCTCCCCTAGGCTGCACAGCTTTCCTTCTGCAGTCCAAAGCATGCAGTTAGGTGAATTACTGTCCCTAAACTGCCCATTGTGTGTGTGTCTTGTGGTGGACTAGCTTCCCACACAGTGTGCCGCCATGTACCTGAGACCAGCTTTAGGATCTCTGTGACTCAATGCAAGATATTTTTTGATGGATAATTTTATTGAATTTTATTTATTGATTTATAATCTGCATTACTTTGTCCACTGAATTAGAGAGTTGTATATATCATCCATTTTCGATTCACACATTATCTGTTTCAATTTTTTTAATGTGTATTTTTAAGGATTCATGTGTTTTGTCCCCTCAGATGTTCAGAGTGTGAGGTCTCTCAGCTGGGTATCTGCAGAGAGAGGAGGGTCTGTCACCATCCCATGTTACTATGATGACAAATACAAAGACCATGTAAAGTACTGGTGTAGAGGGGCTAGCTGGAGTTTCTGCTCCACCCTGGCACGGTCTGACTCCACCCAGAGAGGAGAGAAAGTGTCAATCACTGATGACCCCGCCCACCTGGTCTTTAACGTGACCATGAGGGACCTGCAGGTTGAGGACTCTGACACTTACTGGTGTGCCATTTGGATTCTTTCTGCATTTGATGCTAAAGCATTTCTACCTCTAATAATCAGGAATGGTAAGGATCCACAGATTATTATTACCCATTACTAACTGTGATTTTTTTCCATATACCAAGTAAGAGCCATTTTTGAAACTGTGTCTGATTCATGTACTTGAATATTACTGCCAACCATTTTTGCTGTAAACAGTTGGACATGCTGCAGGAAATGTCCAAGGAGACACTACTGCCTTAAGTAAACAGAAGAAAAACAATAATCTCACTGGGGCTCCTACTGCTTTGAGTCCCACCTTAAATAGAGAAGATTTCAGTGCTACTGAAAGAGAAAGGTAAGATGTGGAGATGTTGTTGTCTGTTTAAATGTGGAAGCTAGGATCATTTTATCGGGGGAGTCTAAGGAGCATTGGGATCTAGTGGTCTGAAACTACTGGCCTGCAGATCCCACCCAGCAGGCAGTTTAATATGGCCTCTCACATGCACTACTATTTAACAGTCTGGTCGGAAATTTTTTTTTCTCTTTTTTTTCGTATTTTGTGGGGAACTCCCCTTGTGGTCTTGTTTTGCATTCTCTCAAATGGCCCTCTTATGTGAAAACCTTAGCTTATTTGAGTTTGAGGCCCCTGTTTCAAATCCTTTTATGTTGTTCCTCAGATGGTCCTTAGGATCCACTCAGCTGGCTCTTCTGGTAACTTTGGGATTGATTTTTCTACTGCTGCTCCTGGCCATTGTCATGGGGACCAGGAATGTACTGAACAAACGAGGTGAGAAGGACGTGTATTTTAATATTACAACACTGTGGTGTTTCACATCCCATAGCTGTTGGTGTAGTTCAACTTCTAGTGCTATCTCTAGTCATTAAATCAGTTAACAATTTCCTCCTGAGTTAAAATATAGAAAATACGTTTTATAAATGACATGCACTACTGGTGTGATTATATGGAAGGAGCGTAAGCTGGAAGTCCTCATCAACGTTCATCATTACAGGTAAAAGACAGTCTAATGATGGACATACGCAGAGCAGAATACCCATCACAGTGAGTCCCTCTGTCATTACAAAGAGTGACAGTAGTAATACATGGCTTCATTGTGAGTTTATAGTGTGTGTCCTTTCTGTAATTATACTGTGTAACAGTAATGTACATGATTACAGTATCCATTTACATCCATTTACAATGTGTCCTCATTGTAATTATACTGTGTTAAGTAATGAACATGATTACAGTATCATTTACAGTGTGTGTCCTCTCTAATGTATGTGTTTCTTCTCCAGCCCTCTGTAGACCCTGGGGATGACGTGACATACAGCACAATAACTGTACAGGACAGAAAGGTAACATGCTAAGCTGTCAGAATTATCACCCCCTTAATGACTAGTTTGAGGATGCATGACTGATCACAATAGACCTGTAAAACTAACACCTTGCCCAGCTCCAGCAGTCACTATAAGATTAATTTAATAGTTTAATTTCTGTTCAAACAAATAAATTGAACAGTTGCTCTGCCAGGATTTGGGATGAATATCTGCACCCACACCTTATATGAGTGTCATATGTGAGCTGTTTTCAGAGTGTGGGGGATCTATACCGGCCTGTGAGAAGCTCCATCACTCACTGAGATGATTACATGTATTCTGTCTAACTGAATGTGCTTAGGACCCTTCGTCAGCAGACCCTGCTGGTCTCATCACCTACTCCACTTTGGTCCTGAAGTAGATGGAGGTAAAGCTCTCATTCTCTCACTAAAGCACTGTAATCATGATATCAATGTGGGTGTCTTCATGGAGAGTAAGCAGTGAAACATTGATTACTTTTCCTCAGTGCCAACGTCAACCATCAATGACCTGAACTGTCTCCGGATGCAAGTGAACAGTCAACCAATTTTTTTTCTTTGAAGCTTTAGAAGTGCGGAATATATTTTTTCATATTTACTTAAAGGTTATGCACATTTAATTATTACTTCTTTAAAGGTTTTTACTGATGCCAGAGACACTGATTCATGAGTAGAGTTTGACTTTTTTATTCCAACTGTTATTAACTTATGAATAAAGTTTTATACTCAGATTTTTTCTGTGTCCTTTAACCATTTATTGTTGTTGTTATAATTATTATATCAATTACACAACAAATAGACCTGAGAATGGCTATTAGACATAACTTTTGTTGTACTTAAATAATTTTCCATATTAACAACTTCATTAACCTAATATTAGATAAACATTCACATTAAGTATGTGAGGGGAAAAATGTATTATGTTTAACTGGAGGACACACGCATTGACTATCACATGTGACAGAGTGTGAAGCTTAACACTATGTCAACCTGGTTACCTACAACTACGTGGAAGGAACCCAAAAAGGAAACTGTAGCCAGCAGAGTGTCAGTGGTATAGAAGGGTTGAACACCTAGGATTAAAATGTGGGGTTACCCAGACAAACTTGGATATTGCACCAGTGTTGAAAAACCCCAATGGTCCAGTCTTGCTAGGGATCAGCTGACCTGAAGATTTTCCACTCCCCTAGAGGAACTACTACTATTTCGGCTCAAAGGCAACCTTCAGGTTGTGTGTCACCTCCTAGAAATGCATTGCTCTGCTATGGAGGATACTGGATCAGATATTAGCCTGATTTTTGGGGTGTGCCGCTGCATGCCAGGATTCCACCCATTGTATGGAACATGGTTATTGTGACTGCAAGCCTGGAGCCAATGAAGTCAGGCAGAGTGACGTGCCGGTTTAGTCCCATCCTTGCCACAGCAGCTTGCAAACAGACCTCGCATTAGCATGGAACTTAATGCTTGGACAAAATGAAAGAAGTCGTCACAGGGGAATCTGGACTTTCTCAGGCAACACAGACATCAGACACATTTACACTCACACATTCAATGAGCAATTTAGAGTTACCAATTAGCTTACCTGTATGTACCACCCCTAGGTCAAATACTAATAATAGGATTAATAGTAAGACATCACTATTAGGATTGCCTGTTTTTGCAGCATTGCGTTTTCTCTAGAGGTAGGCCTAGTTTTAATAGACTTTTTCTGGTTAGACTGAGCTTTCTGATTATTTCCACTAGGGGGCAAACTCTGCAAGTCATTCTCCACTTAATATCAGCTGTGAAACGTGGCTCTTTATCTGAGACCAAAGTAAGATCATTATTATTTATTTATTTGTTTGTTCATTTGTTAAGTGTTGTGTTGTTATCGTCTATGTGTGTGTAACTTTGTGTTACTTCTGCTGCTGTAACACCCAATTTTTCCTTCTGGGATTAATAATGTATCTATGTATATATGTATGTATGTATGTATGTATCTATCTATCTATCTATCTGTTTTGATTGTGATTTGAACACCTGTGCTTAGGTCAGATGAGACCACAAATATGTGGTTTAAATAGGTGTGTTACAGAATTGTCAGTACATAAAAAACACAGGCAAGGCCAAGATATGTAGTATCTAAGTAAACTTTAAAATTTGCAATTTGCGTGATCTGTGCAATTTTGAATGTGTTATGATTCTTCACGGTTATAGCATCTCATGCATTTTCCTTCTGAGATTTTAAAAATGTACAGAGTCTAGAGTACAGATGGTGGTGAGATGAACAAAAACATACAATGAGTGGCAGTGAAATGTACAGTTCACCACAGGTCAAACGTAGAAACAAGGCCTGCAAAACCAAACAGATGAGCAAATGCAGGCTTTGGTGAAACCAGTTGTTAGGGGCTGGCTTAGGGGAACACTCTCAGCCCTCTACAGGAGTGTGTAAGGACCCAGCCTCACAGCTCTCCCCTGCACGCCGGCGACGCGTGGGGGTGGGCGGGGCAGTCGGACCTATTTGCTGGTGTTGGATCCAGAGGCCTTCAGATTAAAAATGGACTCAGATTCCAAGATGGGGGGAGCAAAACTCATCGGCAGCTAACAACTGTGTGCTTTTACGCTGAGCCCGAGCAAAGGTGTCGCTAACAGGAATCGCCCAACTTGAAACCACTCACCCGAAGTCCCTGTCTCTTTGCTTGCACGATTGCCAGCCAGCTCACCCGGCGTGACAGCAGCCGCTCTGCTCGCCGAGACGGTGGATGGACCCTAGCTGCATCAATGTCCTCGTTCCTTATATTTATGAGCACTTTCCCCTCCATTAATTAGCTTCTGCTTTGTTAATAAAAACTTGCACTGCAGCCTATGCCGCCTCTCTGCTTTGTAGCTCAGCTGATGCATCACACCGATCCCCACCACATGTAATATGCAGACAGGAAAG
>JAACJT020000064.1:12965873-12976638 GCA_009936485.2 Gymnarchus niloticus | reverse complement strand
CGGCATCCCCATCAAAATTAAGTAAATCATCATTTATACCACAATTGAGAGCACATCTCGCACTCATATGCTAACAAGGCCTATATTATTTAATTTTTAAAATCATTTTTATTTATTATATTTATTCATTATTCATTCATATTTTTCCACTCAATAACACATTTAAAAGAAACACTTGTCGGTTTTGCACTCTAAAAGATAAATGTTTCGCATAGGTATTGGATGAAATATTTGATTTTGCCACGTGTTTCATTATTGTTATTATTATCATAGACAATGTCTATAAATTAAGCTCTCTGTTTTGATGTCAGTGTATTAGGCTTAATCACTGTTTATTATTACTCTTATTATTATTAAAATGTTTGCCTATAGGAAGATTCCGGTGAATTATGTGCATAAATAATTTACTAAAATGACGTTATTTGCACTCAGCAAGTTGACTAACATGAAATGTCAGTGAAAAAATTAAATTCTTTTCTCATTGTTTTGCATGTTTCACTGAGGTGCACCACCATGGCAAGCATTTGAAAATGCCGTCTGCATGGAAAAAAAATCAGTATTCCAATCATTACACTGTTGGGATGCAGTGGCTTTTGAATTGACATAATGACATTATCTGGAATCCATCTGCCCTAGTCTGTCTGTCAGAATACCTTTTCTGGAGCTTCAGTTATCTCAAGTAATAAGGAAACTGAACTCACAGGTAGTGTCAACTTAACATGGTACATTTGGATGAAAAGGGACCAGAACCCTAACATCCCAAAATAAATATTGACATGTGACCCTTTTATTCCTGCCCACATCACTTAACCTGATCTAATGATTTGATTTGGAAATGTAAACTAGTTAAGCTCTCTACACAATAACTATTGTCTGTCTCACTTGATAGACTATAGACCTTAGGCATCTGGTCATAAAACCAGGTTGGAGTCAGCCGTCTTGTCAGTCGCAGGAGGAAGCGGTATCAAAACACAAGATGGCAGATCCTTCTTAGAAAACTGAAACAAGACATTTCCAAATTTCAGAAATGGCACAATAGAAGCAACATAAAAGCAGCATTTTAAAATCGGGTTAAAAAAAGATGAGAAAATTGAAAGGATATTTTTATCATAGAGGTTGCCGTAAACCACGGAAGGCTTTTAAATTTTTTGACTCACAGGAGAAGAGTGGGGGGGTGTTTTTTCATGCAGGTGCCTCAGCAGAGTTGCACATCCTGTGTAATTATGAAATAAATGCATTAGCCTAAAAAACAGCGCTTTTCACACTTTGTCAGAACAGTATGGGCTGAATTACAAGGCACTTAGGAGGAGCAGAACAAAATGTTAGAAGCATAACAGGTGACACTGGAGAAAGTGTGATTCCTCACAAAGTTACCTTATTGGTTTGTGAGGGGGTTGGCTGGCATTCTGAAAGTTGGTTTTCCATCTGTCCATAATGATAATAATGATAATCATTATTTTATTCATCCCTATGGGGAAATTTGTAGTTTTTGTGTTTTTTCATTTTGCTCCCCAAGTTGAGAGCTGAAAGCGGTTGGTGCGTAGGGTCAGCCAGTGGCCAGTGCCCATGGACCATTTGGGGTTAAGAACCTTGCTCAAAGATCCAACTCTCAGTTGGATATAGATACTTCTACCTGTTGTGGGATTTAAACCTGTAACCTTTGTTGACTGGCACAGACATCTAATCTAGAGAGCGACATCTGTACTCCTCTAGCCGTCCATCCATGTGTCTATACATACGTGCACACATCCTTTTTAACTGGTCGTACAGGTCAGGGTTAGAGGATCCTGGAGTCTATTTCAGCACAGGACCAAAGGCAGGGGACACCCTGAGCAGGATGTCAGTCCTTCGCAAGGCACTTACTCAGAAAAACACATAAATGTGTAGTTTTGAGATACCGGTTCACCTCGCTTTCCTGTTCTTGGATTGTGAGAGGAAGCCTGAATGAACACAGGACACGAGAACTTCACGTACAAATCCTGGAATCAAACCTAATCAAGCCTAATAGTGTGAAGGTACAGTGCGTCCCACTGAGTCGCCTAAAGCCAGTTTTGATGCAATTAACTAATTGCACAGAGACAGGTAAACAATCTGCAGCTAAGTGGGCATCCAGTTCTGTGCAACTTCCTGTAAATCCACTGAATCTCTCAAACAGAGAAGCGATAGCCTGCCTTTAAAGGCTTTAAAGATTTTAAGGCTCACAGAACCCATTTCACCATGCATCCATGATGGATGGAGAGCGGCACGTCACTGACATGTGACTGTTTCAGGTGATTTAATAGCACAAGGCCCAAGGTGAAGTGGTGTGCCAGATGGTAGATTAATGTCTGCTGAAATATTCCTGCAGGTGACATTTTCAAAAACTCGATAAATCGACGAGTTCACACGCTGGGCTTCTGTCCCTTGCAACCTTTTGGAATTTCTAGAAATGATCGCTCCTTCCATTGCTGGGCAACCTCCCGAACTGGCCCTCTTGTTCACGAGCGGAGCTCCGTAACTGCCTTAGTGCAGCAGGGGCTGGGGAACTGAGTTTCCATTATCAGATGGGTATTGGACTGGGTGGTAGCTCGGGAGACTGACATTTGAAACATTCCCTCTGGGGGGGGTTGCTAGATTGGTGAGAAATGTAATGATTAAATATAAGGACGGTTTGAAGAATTACATATTCAGTGATTTAACTTCATGGAATTTAAACAGATTCAGCTTAACTTCCACGTCAATGCTACAATAATTAACAACCCCGATTCCCAACTCTGTGGCATGGTTCCTGCAAGCCCAGTTGCTTTTTGACATTATAAATGCACTGGGATAGCTCTATAAAGCCCCTTTCTGTGCAGACGGGACATGTCTGCAAGTTAGCATTTAGCGTCGGGGTAGCCACAGGAATGACGCGTTGCTGTTAATGATGCTGACTTGTCCTCATGCATTAGGCTGTTACAATAGGAGTCAGGTCTGTTTACTGAAATGTAGCTAAGGGATGATCTAGTCAGAACACGTCTCCCTTTTTCCACATTCCATCTGGCTCCTCACACTGCGTGGCACGGCAGCGGTCGCTAGGCGGAAATTCAATTTATTTTAAACGATCAAATTTGCTTCTCCAGGGAAATTCGCTATACCACCGTATCATTTTAAAATGTTAGATATGTTTTGGTTCGCTTTTTCCCTCCAATTTTTAATTGCTCTTCATTCTTCCTCTCACCAGGTTCTGTCGAGCGTGCATCCAGAATGCGAATACTTTTTTCAGCTGGAGAGAGACGAACGCCGGTGTCTTAAGATAATAGCTGAGCATGAAAATCATACCACTGAAGGTATGGAAGTGATTCCAATGATTAAATAAAAATCATACCAAATATTTTTACAGCTGTTACAGATATGCCCTGATGTGCAGCACTCAATGAAACATTATGTATATCAGTTTAGGTTAGGTCACTTTTAATACATCAACAACCCTTTCCCTAGGTTGTTGCTTCACAGAGGTTTTAAAGTAAAAACAGTATCATGGATACTGTAAGTTATACAGTAGAAAAAAATTTGGGAAATCAGAAAGGAATGGAACAAATATGGTAAGTATAGGAAAACCCCTTGAAACCTTATTAAACACCCTTTCCAGAATGCCAACATTATGTCCAAAAATGTACTTTCCATTCTACAGATCAAATGTCTGTCTGAATCTCTGGGTCTTGCTGCCCTCTGGTGTGACTCTTTTCGTGTGTGTCTTCAAATCCCCCCTCCCTGAAGGTTGCAATCCTTTGTGGGATTCCGTCGTTTGCTGGCCTACCGCGGGCGTTGGGGAGATGCTCACCACCACTTGTCCGCAGGTTTTCTCCCTGTTCGGGAACAACACAGGTAACGTTTCTCAGGCAGCTATCCTTAGTGATCTGACTGGGCATGTCAGACACACGAATGATATAACAAAACGCGGCTTGGGTTTAAGCCCATAATGGGAATTTATTATTGTCTTCAGAAGAATAGATGCTCAACACAGCTTCAGTAATATCCAGCCAGATATAAATGCTGCCTGTGACAGTAGGATGCATCAGAATTTCAAGAAATTAGGGCTAGGACACTGGAAGGATAGTCAGCTGGGTTTATTGTTAACTGAATGGTAATCAGACATCAAGAAAACTCTAACTCTCAAGTTTTAGCAAAAAGAACTGCTCAAACCACTAATGACGTCAGAAAAAATCAATGGTGCTTCTCAGGATCCATTAACATTCAAATGTCTTGGCATGAAAATCCCATCCACCTTCCACCGCCGCCTGTCCAGAACAGTGTCATAGTGACACAGAAAAAGGTACACAAGGAATGATATGTAATATAATGCAGGTGGTTTAACAGGTGCCACAATGCCTCTCTGCTCTGTGACCATGTGGGGATACTGGGGGGGGGGGGGGGGCAGAGTCCTGAATATGGCAGTGAGACTCTGAACCAGAAAGCAACATGGGAGACAGCAGAAGGGGACAGGATTTTAGAGTGAGTGTCTGTGCCCCTCCCTTGGCTGGCCGTGTCTGACCCTTCCTCGATATACACACCCACATGTCATCTGAGGACTTCTGACTCCAGAGCCATAGTGGGGATTCCTAAATCTGCCTCTGCAGATCTAGTCCTCTGCAAGCATATGACGTGCTCGCCTGGCTGAAGCTGAATCCCCTGCAATGCCACCCGTGAGCCCAAAGTTTAGCTTCACCAGCACCATGGGCCGAGTGAAAGGCTTCGGACCGGGTTGCTCCAGATGAGCCAGTAGGTGTCCTTGATATGGGCTCAAGACATGCAGGAAAGGTGGGAACAGGGTGACAATTTAAAACTAGTGTCAGGAGCAGAGCCACTGATCGAGGCTGTCAGATGAAAGGTGCCCCTCGGGGAAACTCATTAGCCTGGCGCTGGAAGAACAGAATCATGGGATATCTGGCAGCAATGGAACAGCAGGAGACAGCCTTGCCCAGTGGATTTCCAAAAACAATTCTGAAGATGCAGAGCAGAATGTTAATATGGAGAACATCACTTGGACCAGATCCTGCCGTCATTCTGGATGCTCTGAGCTATATGAGGGGTCCTATCATTGCACTGCCCGGAGTGTCAGACCTCCATCTGATGAGTGTCGTGATACTTGTTGGTTTGCTTGCAGGCACTGTTAGCCGGAACTGCACCAGCGCTGGGTGGTCCAGCCCCTACCCACCTTACTACATTGCCTGCAGCGTGGAGGATGACATACCAAAGGTGAGGGGTATTCTGGGTAACCAGCAAAACCTACTGTGGAACTTGTCATGATTTGGCTACCACTGGCTGGCTCACAGTGGGCAAGGTTAAAAATATTAAAAACCTTATGTTCATACATTCCTCACAGGAACAGGAGTGGTACTTCTCCACGGTGAGGACTGTTTATACCGTCGGCTACGCCACATCGCTGGCCTCCCTCGCTGTCGCCGTGGGGATTCTGCTGTACTTCAGGTACAGGGGCAAAGATGCAGATGGGAGATGGATGGGCCAGACGTCATCTGATGTCTGAGGAGAGACGCCAACAGTCGCGGTTCTAGGCTCTGTCAATTGGGGGGGCGGGGTAGACCAGGGCCAGTTGTTCTGTTGGAGGGGCAAATATGAGAAAGAAAAAAAAATTGTGTTGCTGCCAATCAAATTACAGTGGGGGCTAGTGTGGGGGGTATCCACCCTCTGGACCCGCCCCTGGACACCAGCATCAATGTACAAGAAATCTGCATCGGGGCGTCAGGCAAAAATCGAATTGACACTTGTAACACCTGTTAACTGCACCGCATAGAAGCTCCTCCCCAAAGCATGCTGTGTATTTTACTGCATCTAACGTGCACTCATTCAGGCGAATTTCACTTAGCATGGTGCTTTTTTCCGTGAGCAAGCTGTCACACATTGCCATGCACTGATTTGCAGTCATTTTTAAAATCAAGAATCAAGAAAAACCCCTAACTGAGAAAAGGAAGGAAACTATTCCCAGACCCTTAAAAAGGCATGATAAAGTGGTTGGTTGGGAAAACGTGTGTCTACAAGTTAACAGAAAGCTTTAAATGTGTTTGAAGCCAATGAGGAAGGCTGAGAACATAGAAAGATCATTAAAAAAATAACATTTAGAGTGGGCAGGTGGTGCTGACTGGGTCAAACGTGGAACCATTCACTAGACCCAATAACCCCTTCCTCCACCGCGGACTCATATATGGCAAGAGTCAGGGTATCTGAACAAGCAGAGGCTCAGATTTCAGCTGCCAGCCTCTGAGGGACCCATCAGACAGCGAGCCACAATCAAAAAGTAAAAAAAGAAGCGGCAGTCTGTTTTAGAAACATAATTATTATATTTACCAAGCTTAAGGTACGTTCTTCTCTCAACGATGCCTAGATCGTTCAACTGTTAACCAAATCTACTAGGAAAAATTACCGATTGACATTTTAACCATAAAGATATTTGACTTTAAAAATAAACATGTTTTACAATTTATCTCCAAACAAACTGAGGATGATATCTGAACGTGAAACTCAAGGTTAATTTTTCGCAGACATCACACACAGCACTGGCTCTGTTCTTAAACGTTGCCAACACCAAG
Source organism: Gymnarchus niloticus (assembly GCA_009936485.2). Classification (NCBI taxonomy): domain Eukaryota; kingdom Metazoa; phylum Chordata; class Actinopteri; order Osteoglossiformes; family Gymnarchidae; genus Gymnarchus; species Gymnarchus niloticus. The sequence continues at coordinate 12,970,072 of JAACJT020000064.1, read as the reverse complement.
AGATGTGGCTGAGGGCCAGCGAAGGAGACCTCCCTCGCACCACCCTCACCTCCACCTCCTTCAAACCACCTTTCTAGATCCATCCTCATCTCTCCCTTCCAGCCACATCATCTCATCCTCCTTACATGCACCTTCCTTGCCCCACCCTCATTTCCACCTCCTTCTGGCCATCTTTCCTGCTACACCCTCATCTTGTTTAGCCAGCCCAAATCAGAACACCTCGACATGGCTCATGAATGCGGGTGCAGGATTACTGCGGCGCTCGAGTGGGATCCCCATTTTGAAGGATGAAGGTGCACCTGCACCCGACGATAAAGGAACACCTGCTCCCTCTCTCCTGTCTTCCACTCCTCCTTCATCCTTTCCCAAGCCAAATGAAACCCTAAGAGTTTCTTAACATGAATTCAGTGTAGAATATTATTACCCAAAGCACAAAAATGCATCTTTTTAAAACATTTAAATGAATGGGGAGTGCAGAAATACATATATATCCTATGTAAACAATATCTGTGATCTGACAGGCAAGCAGCTGGCATAGTAACTAAAGAGCTGTGTTAAATTACGAAATCCCGGGATCTCTTATTGTGCCCTTGAATTATTAGCCTGCAAGCTTAGCTGCTCCTCACTGTGCCTGCAAATATCAAGAAGCGGTAAGAGACACACAGCCGGAGCGCAACTACTGGCTAGCACTTCCTCTGGTCACCTGCTGCCATGACAACAGGCCGCCTCTTTCTTCTCTCTTCCCAGGAGGCTTCGCTGCACCAGGAACTACATTCACATCCAGCTCTTCCTCACCTTCATCCTGAAGGCCATGGGAGTTTTTATAAAGGACAGCACCCTGTTTGCTAACTCAGAAATGGATCACTGCACCTTGTCCACTGTAAGTCATTCCTTAGTATTGATGTACAGTACTGTGTAAAAGTCTTAAGCCACCCCTCATTTCTTTATATTTTGCTAGGAAAATGGGACAATAGGTACAGTGATTTATTGCAACATCATCTGATCATCTGTAGTCATCAGCACCTGTTTCTTCACTGGTTCATGCCTTAAGTTAGATGGCTTTGTTATGCTTGAATGATTCATACACAGGTCACTGTGTGGCTTAACAAACAAAAAACATTCCTCTGAAACTGGTCAGGTACAGAGACTGGACTGAAGATGAGAGCCAAAACCTTTGAAAGTCCTTCAGGAAGCCTGGAGAACTATTCCTCAAGACTACATTAAAAAAAATACAAGTCTGGCTCTTTGGAAGCAACATATGAAGAAATGTGGGGTGGCTCAAGACTTTTACACAGTACTGTATATCATGATATATATTGTGAATATTATGTTGCAAAAAATAACTATTCCATCCCTCCATTTTCCAAACTGCTTAATCCTATGCAGGGCTATGAGCGGGCCTGGAGCCTATCCCAGGCAGCCTTAGGGCACAAGGCAGAGAATACCCTGGACGGGGTACCAACCCATCACAGGGTACACTCACACACACTCACACACTCAGTCACACACTATGGACAATTTAGCTACGCCAATTATCCTACAACGTATGTCGTTGGACTGTGGGAGGAAAGCAGGCTCCCTGGAGGAAAAGAACTATTCACTTACTTAATTCATTTTAACACACTTCAAAAATGGCTAATCGCAAAATCTGTATGAAACAAGTTATGACAGATATAACCTCATTGATTTTTAAATTAGTACATATTAAATCAGAAGACAATGAGGGAAAGAAAACAACTATAGTAATCGTAAGCTATGTAATACAAACTGTTATTCAAGTGTAAATACACTGTTACATTACTTAGGATTTATGAGCTTATATGAGTTTTGAGAATACAGAATACCAATCAAGAATTAATGTGTGGAGATCTGATTACACATACTGAAATCTACAAAACACAAAAGTCTTAAAGACACAAAACATTCCTTGACACTATTGAACACATAGTACAACTGAGAGAAACAATAAGAAAAATGATTCTAGGTGGCATAGTGGTTAAGGAACCTAGTAGGGAATCTTAATGTGCAGCCTTCAAGAGCAGAAGCCTTTGTAGTTATGACCCTGCTGGCTGTGTTACCATGGCAATGTAGCTCGAACGAAGCCTGAGTTTATTAGTTTACTTGAGTGTTTACATACACACTAAAACCCGGGGGGGGGTTATTGATTGGGGCAGTAATTAAGTGTTTTCAGCACGTGTGAATGCTTCACATAATTATTTAAAAACGCTAATTATGACAAACAACTCATCCCGTTATTTGGTTTAATTGATCTTTCCTTTCTGCCTAATGGAATTTCTCACATCAAGGTACATTTCAAGAAATAATAATTACACTAAACCATGAATGATATCATCATTAAATATGTAAAGTCTTGAAGGTTGTTTTACTCTAAAAACTGTGAAATGGAACAGCTTCTGGAAATGAATCAATTAAATGAGCTGAAAGTCAGGCTGTCTAGACATTTTAAATGGACATTGTCAATATATCATGAAAGATAAGTGCTCTCATAGTCTCCTTAGAACATTTACAATTTCCTCCCTTTGAGTGGATCACTCACTGTGTTCGATAAAAATATTATCTCAGTGAATCTGTAACTACATAAATCTGTCATTATCACTGTATCAGTCTCCAGGAAGACCTGGGAAAATTACACAAGTCTGAACAAGTTGATTACTGGAGACGCTGCATACTTCACACCAGAGCCTTGGCGTCTATAATTAATATCTAATTAGAGAGCTGTTCATGAAATGTTACTGATTTCCAATTGATTTCTAATTGCTCATCTTGTTTAATGAACTGAGTCTTCACTCAGCTGAATAAGTTTCTTCTGATAAATCTTTGCTCTGGAAGAGGAGGTCACTTGACAGTTACAGATAAAACTATGATTGTTCATCACTTATCCATCTTCCAACTGCTTATCTATACTATAGCCTTGGTAAGGTACCTGAGCTACATTTTCCCCCGTCATGGCCTCGGTAAGGTACCTATGCTAAATTTCCCCCTGTCATGGCCTTGGTAAGGTACCTGTGCTACATCTCCCCCGTCATGGCCTTGGTAAGGTACCTGTGCTACATCTCCCCCATCATGGCCTCGGTAAGGTACCTGTGCTACATCTCCCACGTCATGGCCTCGCTAAGGTACCTGTGCTTCATTTCCCCCCGTCATGGCCTTGGTAAGGTACCTGTGCTACATTTCCCCCGTCATGGCCTTGGTAAGGTACCTGTGCTACATTTCCCCCGTCATGGCCTTGGTAAGGTACCTGTGCTACATCTCCCCCGTCATGGCCTTGGTAAGGTACCTGTGCTACATCTCCCACGTCATGGCCTTGGTAAGGTACCTGTGCTACATCTCCCACGTCATGGCCTTGGTAAGGTACTGTAGTATATTTTTCCTGTCATAACTTTGGTAGGATGCCTGTGCTATGTGTCACTGTCCTTATGCTCCTCTTTCACCAGACTGCATGCAAGGCCTCAGTCGTGCTCTGTCACTACTGTGTCATGGCCAACTTCTTCTGGCTCCTGGTGGAGGCCCTCTATCTCAACCTGCTGCTGCTGTGGGCTCGGCCACCTATGGGCGGACGGCTTCTCTGGGGGTTCACGCTCCTCGGCTGGGGTGAGAGCAGCCTGGGCTCCTTAAACATCAACCTGTTTGAAATGACCGATATCATTTGTACATCTGCCTGTAGAACACTTAGTGAAGAGATTCAAATTAAATATCTTGCTCAACACTGCAGCAACACCTACTGCACCATGTCTAGTGTCTAGTGCATTTAACAATCCGAATGGGACACCTGGTGTAACTGACATGCAGATGCCTTGTACTGCGGTGGCCCAAAATTGCCATTTTCCACAACTTGACTTACTGAAGGACCTGTTTGTTGAATATAGGGAAATTCCACCCTAAAAAAATGTCAAGTTTATTTTGTTCATGAGCAATTTGCTATGTATTTAAAGAAAGCGTTATTATTAGAACTGACTTGAAATTCTTGAATCTCTTCTCATTCATACATTCTGTTTTGAGTAATATTGATGTTGTGTGGATGCATTATCTTTTATTTCAGGGGTGTCAAACTCCTATCCTGGGGGGCCGCTGTGGGTGCAGGTTTTCCTTCCAGCCAGTTCCACGTGAACCCCTATCATTTAATCATGCTTCTATTTCCATCATTTTATATTTGCTGTCAATAACAGACCTAAAAGGGA